>WWET01001139.1:303563-347262 GCA_011038615.1 Limnodynastes dumerilii | reverse complement strand
TCCAATGGGAGCCCTGTATTAGCTGTTCATCACGTGACCGCAGACCAGACAACGCCCAAGACATCGACGAGCAGCTGAGCTGCGGAGCACCGCGGAGGAAAGAAGAATTCAAGGTAAGTAGTTCAAATAAAGCGGTTCTCTGTGGCATGGCATATGGGGGTAGAAATGGAGGCTCACAATTGTGGGCAGACACACTCACTGCCATAAAACTGGGGCAGCTGGAGGCAATATTGGAGGCAGGCACACTGTGACTGGCAAATAAAGGGGCAGACAAGGAGAGGCAGGCACACTGGCTGGCATAAAACTGGGGCCAGATGGAGGCTGGGGGCAATCATTTGAGGCAGGAACTGTCCAATAATGGGGGCAGTTGGAGGCTGACAAGATGGTGAGAATGGGGAGATGATGAATGGGGAGGGGGCTGATGATGAAGGGATAGAGAAATGATAAAGGGGAGAGGGAGGGGGAGCTGATGAATGGGGAGGGGGGATGATAAAGTGATTGGGGAGGGGGATAGAGAAATGTTAAAGGGTGAAGTGGAGGTGATGATGAGGAATTGGGGGGCTAATGAAGGGATTGAGATATGATAAAGGTGAGAGGTAGGGGGATGTTATGAGAATGGGGAGATGGTGAGGGGGTGATGATGTGGGGATAGAGAAATTATAAAGGGGTGGGGGAGGTTATGAGGAGAATGGGGAGTGGGAGATAATGCAGAGAATGAAGGGGTTGTTTTTTAGTTATATTTATTACAGATATATTTTAATTTGCTCTTTGTACACTTCCATCTAGATCATCTGCCATCTGTGTTCCAGGTGAAATAACAGAGTACTGTTGGCGTACAAATCATTTCTTTGCAGCCTATCACTGAGAGAGGGCCGGTAAGTTATATTTCTTATTTTGCTACATAGGTTGTGTTACATAGAAACATAGAAACATAGAAAGTGACGGCAGATAAGAGCCACATGGCCCATCTAGTCTGCCCATTTGTTTATTGAAAACTATACTGACCCTATTTACCCTCAATTGGGGTTACAATTTAGGTTACCCTTATATTTATCCCAAGCATGTTTAAATTGTTCTACTGTATTGGCCTCAACCACCTCAGATGGGAGAATATTCCATTTATCTATCACCCTTTCAGTGAAGTAATTTTTCCGCACATTTCCTTTGAATCTACCACCCTCCAGTTTATATCCATGCCCTCGTGTTCTATTACACCTTTTCTTTTGAAAAATGCCCCCTCCTCTAGCTGGTCACAACCCTTGATGTATTTGAAAGCTGCTATCATGTCCCCCCTCTCCCTTCTCTGCTCCAAGCTATACATGTTTAGTTCCTCTAGCCTTTCTTGGTATGATTTGTTACACAGGCCATGGACCATTTTAGTTGCTCTTCTTTGCACAGTCTCTAATGTATTTATGTCTTTCTGGAGATATGGCCTCCAGAACTGAACACAGTATTCTAGGTGAGGCGTACCAATGATTTAAAAAGGGGCATCACTACTTCTCTCTTTCTGCTACTAATTCCTCTCCCTATACAACCAAGCATCTGACTTGCCTTTTTTATTGCTTTGTTACATTGATTGGCTACCTTCAGGTCACTGGAAATAAGGACTCCTAGATCCCTTTCCTCCTCGGTAGATTCTAATGCAATGCCATTAAGGAAATATTGAGCCTTTGGGTTTTTGTGTCCCAAGTGCATGATTTTGCATTTTTTGGCATTAATGTATGTCCTGATATGACTGCGCTATGAATGTGCTATGTGCACAGTCCGAATAGCGATACTGAGTACCTGAGTTTTGTACAGTTGTAAGTGTTCACAAACAAATAATGACGAGCTCTAACCCAGTAACCTTTGGATGGGGGAGGTGCATATATTCAATGGATATATAATGTAAAATGAATTAATTATAAAATATATATTAATTAAAATATTAATAAATAAATACTAACAGTTAAAACGGATATATTAATAAAAAATTGGCCAATACCACAGAGTACCCTGCGCTGGTGAATGGTTGTGCAATACCACAAAAGAACATAAACAAACAAAGAGGACCATGTTGAGAGTATCAGTGGATAGGTTAATGAAAGGAAAACCTAATGCAAGTGGTTCAAAGACTAAAAAAGTATTTATTGATACATATCATCAATAGAATGAATATTCAGTCTACACATAAAAAACGCCCAGAAGTGTTGTAAACCAATAAGAGGACATAATGCACTGTGCAATATAATGAGACTGATGCTAGTATAGTAGACAACACAGCCCACAGGGAACCCCTCAGGGGGAAGAATAGAGAGGCCCGAATGGTAAGTAAACAATTATCACTGTGCAAATATATGAGAACAGTCAATGGCTAATGACAAAGGGGCAGCTGTAAGTCACCACAGTCTAACGGCAACACTGGAAGGAGATCTATAGCAGGATCTCAACACGCAGCGGTGTATATACGGACCATACAGGAATACTGAGGTTTTGTAGAGAATAGGGACAACCACTGGAGGAATTTACTGTGGATACCAATATGTAGATTGCTTCTGTCCGTGGTCCAAGATGTTAGTAACCCAGTAGTCGAGCCGCTTGTGGAAGCTGCCGCTGATATTATCACAAACCACGTGGAGAAATAAACAAAGGCAGAGCGGCGTGAGTGCTGCATGCTACCTGGCGTCCCTGGGTCGAAGCCTGAATGAAGAAGTTAACTCACGCTGGAAGTTTGCCGCTTAGTGCAATAAAGGTCCCAATGATGAAACACAACAGCTTAGATGGTGGTAAAGGCACAGTGACTTTCAGTCCAACAAAAGGCAGGTAGCATCAGTCTCATTATATTGCACAGTGCCTTATGTCGTTTAATACCCCTTTCAGATCGCTGCCCCGGCAATATCCCGGGTTCACAGACCCGGGATATTGCCAGGGCAGCAGAGGATCCCAGTTTCACAGACCCCGTTTCACACTGCAGGGCAGACCAGGAAATTCCGAGACCCGAGTCTGCCCTGTCGTCATCGCGGTGCATAATTTGTTGACCATTGCTCTGGCAACACTTGTTGCCAGGGCAATAGTAAAAAAATTCCACCAATCGAGGTACATTAGGTGCTACCCGGGTTGAAAAATCCAGGTAGCACCTTTCACACTGCACCCCTACCCGTGTCTTTTCACCCGGGTTGAATTCCCGGGTCTTCTGACATGGGTCCACAGGAAGTGCACCTTTCACATCTCCACGAAATACCCGGGATTTTGCAGAGACCCGGGTTTTTGGCAAAAATAACGCGTATTTCATGGCGATGTGAAAGGGGTATTATTGGTTTACACCAATGTGTAGACTGAATATTCAGTCCATTGATTCTATGTATCAATAAATACTTTTTTAGTTTTTGAACCACTTGCAGTAGGTTTTCCTTTCATTGACCTATCTACCGATATTCCCAGCATGGTCCTCTTTGTTTGTTTACAGTTGTAAGGGATATTGGTGGTCCATCCTCTTTCAATTAAATAGCCCTTGCATTGATTAATTAAGCATCAGCTGTTTTGTCCACAGTACAGAAGCCATTCAAAATATAACCAGAGTTTAAATTTTAAATAAAATCTTAAAAGTTATTTAATTAATTTATAATAGTCTACTCATGGAGTTTGCTTTTAATATTTATAATTATATAGCATAAACTTTACTACATTGAATTTCGTTATTCACAAATGTTTAACATATAATATATGCTAAGAACTATCAGGCAATCCCTTATATAGATAGGCGGATGTTTATGTATAAATTTGTATAGATGAAACATACATGAAAGACTATAACATTATAGTAATATATTATATGTTACAGTCTAAAGGAAAATAAACTGAAAATTCTTATAAAATTTGATATAGATTTTTTTATATATAAAATATATCAATTTTTTTTTTTTCCCATACATATCAATTTTTTTTTTCCCATACATAAATAGCAGGATGAGTTTCTCTGTACCTGCTCCATCGCTAGGGTGTCTGTACAATAAGCAATAGAGAAATTATAGGTAGCGCTAAATAATAATATCATTCAATAGTCAGAGTATTAAAATTTATGAATCACAAATATAAAAATATTAACAATATTGCACAATAATAACATGTGGTGTAGAACTATGACAATGTGAAGTTTGACTGTTCTACACCACATTATTATTATTGTGCAATATTGTTAATATTTTTACTTTTTATATTTGTGATTAATACATTTTAATATTCTGACTATTGAATGATATTATTATTTAGCGCTACCTAGAATTTCAATATTGCTACTTTTTCTCAGACCAGCTTTGGCAGATTCTGATCCTAGGTATCTTGCGCTCTAATACTAGTATCTTGGATCTCTGGCTGAATTTTATCTGTACAATAAGCTCCTCTGTAAGTCTGGAGCCTCCATTATGAGAACATTATGCCCCATGTAAGTCATCATGAGTGAGGCCAATCACCTGTGCTTGAGGTAATACCTGGCCGGCTCTCTCACTGGTCTGTATACTGGTCACTTTTATTGAATTGGGGCCTTATTAGACCTCTCTTTATCATGCCTCTGGGTGTTTCCCCTCTTCTGGCCCTCTCCCATGCAACTCTTTTCGGATGGAGTCTAGTTTTGCTTCATACAAAGTGCAGTCAGCATCATGAGTACCTCAAGGGTTAATTTACTTTTATTTATGGGACAATAACAGATCTCCCAAGAGTCCTAATTCCAGCGGGCCAGTCCTGCTTTCAGGAGACTATCCCGCTGTCCCGCCCACCTCACAACTTGTCCCGAGAGATCAGACTCTCGGGGCAAAGTTTTTTTTTGTTTTTGTAAAGCCCATGCCACGCTGTGCATGCAGCAGGGCTTTACACCGCACAGTACAGGAAATACACGGCTCCTATGGGCAGACTATGGAGGCTGGAAATAAGGGGCAGGCAATGGAGGCTGGATATAAGGGGCAGGCAATAGAGGCTGGACATAAGAGGCAGCCAATGGAGGCTGGACATAAGAGGCAGACAATGGAGGCTGGACATAAGGGGAAGACAATGGATGCTGGACTGTGACAATAACAGATCTCCCAAGAGTCCCAATTCCAGTGGGCCAGTCCTGCTTTCAGGAGACTGTACCGCCCACCTCACAACCTGTCCCGAGAGATCAGACTCTCGGGGCAAAGGTTTTTTTTGTTTTTGTAAAGCCCGTGCCACGCTGTGCATGCAGCAGGGCTTTACACCGCACAGTACAGGAAATACAGGCTCCTATGGGCAGACTATGGAGGCTGGAAATAAGGGGCAGACAATGGAGGCTGGAAATAGCCGGCAGACAATGGAGGCTGGACATAAGGGGCAGACAATGGAGGCTGGACATAAGGGGCAGACAATGGAGCCTGTAAATAAGGGTCAGACTATGGAGGCTAGAAATAGGGGGCAGACAATGGAGGTTGGATATAAGGGGCAGACATAGGAGGCTGGACAAAAGGAGCAGACAATGGAGGCTGGAAATAAGGGGAAGACAATGGTGGCTCGAAATAAGGGGCAGACAATGGAGGTTGGACATAAGGGGCAGGCTATGGAGGCTGGAAATAAGGGGCAGGCTATGGAGGCTGGAAATAAGGGGCAGATGATGGAGGCTGGACAAAGGGGGTAGATAATGGAGGCTGGACAAAGGGGGTAGACAATGGAGGCTGGATATAAGGGGCAGACATAGGAGGCTGGACATAAGGGGCAGACAATGGAGGCTGGACATAGGTGGCAGACATGAAGGCTGGGCAATTAAAGGGGCAGATATGGAGGCTGGAAAAATAATATAGAGGCAGATATGGAGGCTGGACATAATAATAAGGGGTAGACATGGAGACACACCCACTTTTCCAGACACACCCACTGGGTGGTACAAGGCACACTCCCTCTACGAGGCTGCAAAATTTTGTCCCTCTTTAGAATTCTCAAATGTTGAGAGGTATGTTATAGCATACTCCAGCGCAGCACTTTTTCTTTATTGTTTGTAGCTTCCTTCTTGCAGCAGCTGTGTGCTTTTCTCCTTTCTTAGGTTCTATTTATGTTAGATTGTCTCATATATTTCTGGTGCCATAACAGGATTTTTTCTTTATTTTGTAGAGTATTTTGTATCTAATGGAATGGATCATGTTGGAGGATATGCTCTCACCCTCCTCTCCATCCACTTCTGATCGTGATCAGCCAGTCTGTAAGGATCACTGAACAGGAAATGGCCAAACTAAAGGGCTGAAGTGATATAAATCACCCCTTCCTATTGTACAGTCTGAGAATGCGACACCTACACAATATCTGACATCATTCCAGTCACATATCCGCCAGTTTGTATGGGTGGGAAAGCAACCCAGATTTGGCCAGGATGTTTTTTATCGGAGGCGCTCACAGGGGGGTCTCCAATTACCCAATATGTTTGAATACTATCACTCAGTACTTCTTTTTAGGATCCTTGATTGGACCAGATCTCCAAGCGCTAAGCAATGGATATCAATAGAAGTAGCCTCTCTAGACACTCCTCCGGAAGTAGTACCGTGGCTGATGAAACTTCCCTCAACCAGTGTTGGCTTAAGCTAAGACATCTCCCGTCTATCTCAGCTGCAGCCTCGCCATTAACTCCACTATCGCATAATCCCGATTTCCCCCCTGGCCTCCCCTCTTCCAACCTCTTCCGCTGGCGGGAGGGTGCAGTAGTTCGTAGTATGCATCCAACACCTGTTGGAGATGTGGAACAGAGAAAGGCACGTTCCTTCACATTTGGTGGAACTGTGCTAGACTCACCTCGTTTTGGTTAAAGGTAAAGGAGCTGTCTTTGACGATATTGGGTTGTCCTGTTCCGTTGGGACCTTCATTTTGGCTTCCCAATTACATAGATACTCCGATTTCTCAATATAAAAAATCACTCTTGAAACATCTGAAAAGTGCAGCCAAGGCTGTGATACCAGTACATTGGCGATCCGAGGTCCCTCCATCCCCGAGGGAGTAGTTGATTAGAATAGACCTCTATATGTCTATGGAGGAAATTACTTTATCTGGCCCTGAGAAGGTTGCGGAATTTACTGCCACGTGGTATCCGTGGCTTCTATTTAAGGATACCCAAACTTTCCACTCAATCATGGACCCATGCACACCACCCCCTTGACTCCCTCCTCCCACAGGTAGGGAGATAGCACCACCCCCCCTGGGGGTCCTTCAATGTCCCTTGGAATCCTCTCTTTGTCTGGTGTGAGTGGGTGCTAGAGCAGACTGATGGCATATTATCTATCTATGGTTAACATTGCCAAATTGCGTTAGGTACAGTCCATTCCTTTCTTATTGAACTCCTTCTCTCCCCCTGGCTCCCCCCCCCCTTTATTTTCCCTCCTGTACCCCTCTTTCTCTTTCTATTTTTCTTTCCATACTATACAAAATGTATATATATATCCCTCTCCATACATTACACTCTCCTACTCATATATATCCCTCTCTACACAAACTCTCCTACTCATATATATATCCCTCTCCATACATTACACTCTCCTACTCATATATATCCCTCTCTACACAAACTCTCCTACTCATATATATATCCCTCTCCATACATTACACTCTCCTACTCATATATATCCCTCTCTACACAAACTCTCCTACTCATATATATATCCCTCTCCATACATTACACTCTCCTACTCATATATATCCCTCTCTACACAAACTCTCCTACTCATATATATATCCCTCTCCATACATTACACTCTCCTACTCATATATATCCCTCTCTACACAAACTCTCCTACTCATATATATATCCCTCTCCATACATTACACTCTCCTACTCATATATATCCCTCTCTACACAAACTCTCCTACTCATATATATATCCCTCTCCATACATTACACTCTCCTACTCATATATATCCCTCTCTACACAAACTCTCCTACTCATATATATATCCCTCTCCATACATTACACTCTCCTACTCATATATATCCCTCTCTACACAAACTCTCCTACTCATATATATATCCCTCTCCATACATTACACTCTCCTACTCATATATATCCCTCTCTACACAAACTCTCCTACTCATATATATATCCCTCTCCATACATTACACTCTCCTACTCATATATATCCCTCTCTACACAAACTCTCCTACTCATATATATATCCCTCTCCATACATTACACTCTCCTACTCATATATATCCCTCTCTACACAAACTCTCCTACTCATATATATATCCCTCTCCATACATTACACTCTCCTACTCATATATATCCCTCTCTACACAAACTCTCCTACTCATATATATATCCCTCTCCATACATTACACTCTCCTACTCATATATATCCCTCTCTACACAAACTCTCCTACTCATATATATATCCCTCTCCATACATTACACTCTCCTACTCATATATATCCCTCTCTACACAAACTCTCCTACTCATATATATATCCCTCTCCATACATTACACTCTCCTACTCATATATATCCCTCTCTACACAAACTCTCCTACTCATATATATATCCCTCTCCATACATTACACTCTCCTACTCATATATATCCCTCTCTACACAAACTCTCCTACTCATATATATATCCCTCTCCATACATTACACTCTCCTACTCATATATATCCCTCTCTACACAAACTCTCCTACTCATATATATATCCCTCTCCATACATTACACTCTCCTACTCATATATATCCCTCTCTACACAAACTCTCCTACTCATATATATATCCCTCTCCATACATTACACTCTCCTACTCATATATATCCCTCTCTACACAAACTCTCCTACTCATATATATATCCCTCTCCATACATTACACTCTCCTACTCATATATATCCCTCTCTACACAAACTCTCCTACTCATATATATATCCCTCTCCATACATTACACTCTCCTACTCATATATATCCCTCTCTACACAAACTCTCCTACTCATATATATATCCCTCTCCATACATTACACTCTCCTGCTCATATATATATCCCTCTCCACACATTATCACCTCTGCCCTTCTTTTATATCCCTCTCCACATTGCATATTATTTCCCCCTTTCTGGCATCTACCTCTCCACACAATACACACTCCAGTTCCACCTCTTTTACCTTACCTGATCCAGCCTCCAGCACTTCCTTCTTTCTTTCAGCTCTCTTGATCCTCTTCCTGCAGTGCCAGTCGGAAGCTCTGCCCCCTCGGCTCGTGTTCCTGGACACTGTAATGTTGTTTAGTGTGACAGGCTGCAGGCTTAAACTGATCTTTACTGAAACAGTGAGTAAAAATCAGCTTAAGTCTGGCACTATTATACCAAACAACATTACAGCGTTGCAGCAAGAGGACTGCCTGCCGCGTACCACCTCACAGAGGTACGCGTACCACCAGTGGTACGCGTACCATGGGTTGAGAACCCCTGTTCTATTCTATTAATTTTCTATTATGTATACAATATAGAAAAACATGAAGATGCCGAATTTAAAACAGATATCATGTGTATCTATGCATGACTCAACTTCAATGTATCTATTATCATTCGCTTGAATTGTACATGTATATCTTTTGTGGTTTTCAATAAAAAGATATTAAACAGAGAGGGTTAGCATTAAGGGTTTACCTGTCAGCACAGAAATCTCAGCGACTTCAGGAGTTGCACTGCCTATCTCGAGAATGGAGACTGCCTACAATTACCATTTAACTGATGCAAGATGGTCGCTTGCAAAACAGACCGTTGTACTGTCAAACCACACCCCTTTATGTCATGGATCAACTCATATAGACCAAAAAATTCAGATATTTGAACCTTCTGATATCCCCCACAGTCGACTAACTATAAATCCTTTAATATACAACCGGTCATTGAATTCCTTAAAACTTAAGACACTGGACTGGAAACAAGTCCTGTAAACTATGACTGGCTAGTTTAACTAGATAAAATGAGCCTAAAATGAGTCTGTAGCCAAAATATCTCTACTTGATATCACACTCCCCTTTGTACTTGCACAACCAATAATTCTGCAACATGACTAGACATTTGTGTTCCCTGGTGTGGATAGGAGAATAGAGTGAGGATCTACAGCTCAGGTGTAGATTTAGGGAGTCCGTTCTTTCCTAATCTACAGCTATATTACAAAGTCTTTCAGATGGGCCACTTTATTACCTAGATAAAGGATAAACGACGGATACAACCAAACATCTTCTCCATGGCATAAATACACTCTTCTGGATTTTGCCAGAGCAGACAAAACACCTATCCTGCGTCAAGCAACATGTGGGCATGTAATCATCATAATGATAGGCAGGAAGGGGCTGGATCTGGACAGGCCTCTTCGGCTTTAGAGGGGTTTGGAGGGGAACTGACTGGGCTAGAGGGCACAAGCCTATGTAATCAATATGATGTAGGGTCACTAGGTCTAGTATTGATGGGGCTGAAGTGAAGGCTTTTAGCCAACTGAGGCATACGTTTCTGATACAATTTGGAGATGGGGTCAACAAACAGAGCTGTTCACACCAAAACATTGACATAGATACATCTTTCTCCTTCACATAGTTACACCTCATAAAAGTATGGAAGACCTTGGCCTGATTCATGACGAAGACTGGGAGGATGTCCGTATGTCTATTAGATATGCTACCATCTCAGCACTATTTCAACAGATCCATCTATCTGAGCTACCTTGGGTGTCAAGACCATGGGCCTGATCCAGAAGTACGGCCGCCAGGGGAATTACGGGCTGCTCGGCCGTAATTCCCATTTTGAAGGCTGTGTGCATGCGCACAACCTTCATACCACGCCAAATAGTTACGGTCGGCGGCTGTTACGAAAAGGGGGCTTCCCCTCCCTTTAAGCATTTCGTATCTCAAGCCTTCGGTTCCTACTCACCACAAATCTGACTCAATCTACTTTGATGAAAATTATCATAAACTTAAAATGTTCTCTCCTGTTACAACTATGCTGTATATAAGAACCAAAGCAGATCTGACATCTGAATTCGCAAGAACACAAACGGATAAACGTATTCATTGATATTTAATATGAAAAGAAATCACAATGCTTATATACAAAAAATATAACAAAATGAAATGCAAGTTGCAAATAGTTTCTTATATAATAAGAGGGTGAAAATGCAGAAAGTCGTCACTTACACAAAGGATACTTTCTGAACTGGGACAGCAAGAATATGGCACATTTCTATCCATTCAGAGCTCCAAGAAATTAACAATTCTATGTTCTCATATCACATAATTTAATGTCTCTATCCCACTTCTTCAGCCCCAGCCTTTTTGCCCTCCAAAAGGACACTTGATATCTGTGTTCTGCATTCGAATGGGTGAAGGAAATTGTGCCCATGCAAAGTAAATTTCCTAATATTATTAGTTCTGGATCCAACCCACAGAGTCTGGCTGGCTTAGCGCATTATCAACCACAATGGGCCTGTCAGACACTGTCAGAACACATAGCTCCTCTGCAGGAGCTCCCTTCCATCTGAGTGACACTAACAAGGTCCAAACCTCAAGGTCATGTCAGCATCATTCAGTGATCAGAGAGCCAAGGAGGGGAGAAGAAGGAAAATGAATAAAGTGAAGCAAATAGGAGACATATAAGGAGATGCAATGATTGCTTTTGACATATAAGGGGCTGCAATGATGATTGGAGACATAGAAGGGGCTACAATGATGATCGGAGACATACAAGGGGTTGACACAATGAGTTAGCACACTGGGTGACACCAACCCTACAGACACAGCTGACTTATGTAAGATACTCTGAGACATTTTTCATAACATACGCTTGTTTTTTATGTTTGTTTACATTTTTGTTTCATGGTCATTTAAATTGTAATTTCTATGTTTTGAGCCTGTCTTGAAAAACCAGTAATAAAAAATGGCCTTTTCAAACAAATATCAGTTAACGACATAGATAAATCTATCAGTGATAGATATTAATCATTCAGTTGTGAAGAGGTGGAAACTGTATGAGGTAAAATAAAATAAAATAAATAAAGTAGAGTTAGACATTACCGTATAGGTCTAAGACATTTCTGAATAGTAAAGAAAGTAATGGCAATACGTATTTTTAAAACTATATTTGAGGTGAGGGGGCATTCTGTACATATATAGGGTTTTTCACCTCTGTCAATTTTGATTTCTGTGTAAACCATTTTTCACAAAACATGGGAGAGGTTATTCACCTGTGTAACATTTCCGATGTCTAATAAGACCTGACTTGTGCATAAAACAATTTCCACACTCAGAGCATGGAATTGGTTCTTGTGTAAATCGAATGATGACCGAATAGCAATGATTTCTCTGTAAAACTTTTCCAACACTCAGGATTTGGCAAAAGGTTTCTCACCAGTATGAATTCTATGATGTTTTTTAAGATTTCCTTTGTGTGCAAAACATTTCCCACACTCAGGACAAGGAAAAGGTTTTTCACCTGTATGAATTGTATGATGTTTTTTAAGATTTCCTTTGTGTGTAAAACATTTCCCACACTCAGGACATGCAAAAGGTTTCTCACCTGTATGAATTCTATAATGTTTAGTTAAATGGGATTTCAGTGTAAAACATTTCCCACACTCAGAACAACGAAAGAGTTTCTCACCCTTATGAATTCTCTGATGTTCAGTAAGATTTGATTTGTTTTTAAAACATTTCCCACACTCAGAACAACGAAAGAGTTTCTCACCCTTATGAATTCTCTGATGTTCAGTAAGATTTGATTTGTTTTTAAAACATTTCCCACACTCAGAACAACGAAAGAGTTTCTCACCCTTATGAATTCTCTGATGTTCAGTAAGATTTGATTTGTTTTTAAAACATTTCCCACACTCAGAACATGGAAAAGGCTTCTCACCCATATGAATTCTCTGATGTCTGTGAAGATCCGATTTCATTATAAAACATATCCCACACTCAGAGCATGAAAATGGTCTCTCACCTGTATGAATTCTTTGATGTCTAATAAGGGCTGTATTTTTAGTAAAACATTTATCACATTCAGAACATGAAAATACTTTATCAACCCCATCAGCCCTTCTATGTGTCACAAAATCTGTTTTATTAGGTTTCTCACCTGTATGAATTCTCTGATGTCTACGAAGATCTGATTTTAGTGTAAAACATTTCCCGCACTCAGAGCAAGGAAATGGTTTCTCCCCTTTATGAGTTCTATGATGTCTAAGGAGATTTGCTTTCTGTGCAAAACATTTCCCACACTCAGGACATGGAAAAGGTTTCTCACCTGTATGGATTATGCGATGTTTAGTAAGACTTGATTTCTGGGTAAAACATTTCCCACACTCAGGACATGTAAAAGATTTCTCACCTGTATGAATTCTCTGATGTCTAATAAGGTCTGCATTTTTAGTAAAACATTTATCACATTCAGAACATAAAAATACTTTATCAACCCCATAAACTGTTCTATGTGTCACAAAATCAGTTTTGTCAGCTAAACATCCATTATGATTACTAAGATCAGGTGATGTATCTGCCTCGGGACATACTAGAGGTACATTTACAGTAACTGTTTGTGCTCCTGAAGAATTTTGTTGAGAGGTGTGGTTTTCTATTTTACAATCTGAAGATGGAAAGAAATGATCCTCCGAGGTATTTCTGGTGCTGTTTTGGACTGAAATTTCAAAGGGAAAA
This sequence comes from Limnodynastes dumerilii, assembly GCA_011038615.1. Lineage (NCBI taxonomy): Eukaryota > Metazoa > Chordata > Amphibia > Anura > Limnodynastidae > Limnodynastes > Limnodynastes dumerilii. Next base: position 333,622 of record WWET01001139.1, on the reverse strand, counting down.
TAAAAATAATGGACACAATGAAGTGTAATTTCACACTAGTGGTGATCAACTGCATTAAATCACTTTATTGCAATAATAAGTAAGAACAGATATGCTCTTCAATGTTGTATTGAAAGGACAGGCAGATCCAAAAATAATAATAATTATATATATAAATAATTTAGCTGCAGGTTACTCACTAAGACATACCAATGTGTTTAATTCCCATAGTGAGATGTGTGAGCACCACTAGACAATATAGTGTGAGCATAATAATAAAAAAGGGTCCAGGAACACTTCATAAAGCTTAAACCTGCAAAGAAAACCACCTTATATGATGGCGTGGCACATTGTTATATTATTCACATGCAGTTGTAGTATCTGCTGCGATGGGCTGCTTTAAGAAATAGAGACAGCCGAAAGTTCCTTTTCGGGTGTCTCTATTTCGAATAGGCAGCCATTTTAGAATTTTTCTTAAATGAATGGGTCATTATCGTAGAACCCAACTACTGACATCTCCGGAAAGGTGAGTAACCTCTCCAGGGACTTTTAGTGTTAGGGGAAGGAGGGAGGTTAAGGTTAGGCTCTTAGGAATGGAGGGTTAGGGTCATTCTGCGGGGAGGGGGGTCTTAGCATTAGGCTATAGAGAAGGGATTATTATTAGGGTCAGGTTAGGGAGAAGGGGGGGTTAGGGTCAGGCTGCAGGGAAGGGACAGTTAGGGTAATGGAAGGGGAGGGTTAGGGTTAGAATTAGGGAATGGGTTGGGTTAGTGTTTTCCGGCTTATTGGAGCACTATGTTCGGTGCTCCGTGTATTGATTGCTATGCCTCATTGAGGCATAAGCAATAGATATCTCAGCCAGTTCAAAACTAGCTGGGAGAGAACGGCCCAATCGAAATAGAGCCTTTCTTAACGGGGACCCACATCCTTCACAAGGCACACATTGCAGAAAAGAGGGTCTGATTCAGACCCCTGTGTGCTTTCCATACACACAGGTCTGTAAAGCCGCACAGAATGGAGTGAAATCCTGTTTATACCCCCTCCTGTGCAGTGTTTTGGACACTTATCTGTCTACAAACCACCCTTAACTGTTCCGTACGGATCTATGTCCTTATGCAGAACTCCTATAAGACGCAAACCAGCTATTCAGCAACCCTGAACCTGCCCACATTCCAGGATGCAGAATGCATGGCCCAGTCTGATGTACAGATCTTCTTGTTTAAGATGCGTTAAATCCGCACTAATAAAGTTAGGGCTGACTTACGCAAGCCCCCGGACGTTAATAAGTCTGGATTCAGTCCATAGCTCCTATCTATAGTTAGTGAATATTACTCACCTGTGCTGATATGTGCAGGGATTCTCTCCTCCAGACACTGCTGATCCCCGCTCACACACTTCTCTACTTCTACCTCTAGAGCTCACACACTTCTCTTCTTCTACCTTTAGAACTTCAACTTTAACATCAATCAAATCTTCTCCCTAAATATCCCACAAACAATAAAAAATAGCAAATTAAATAATGTATGAATCAATGAAACAACACTATATTTTGTTTAGACACCCAGTGCTATCTACCTGATACTCCTGTATTACACAATGATTTTCCTCTTTATATCCATTTATCTCGGATATCTCTCGGGTATTTTTCTTCTTCAAACCTTCTTTAGAAACCACACAATTATATAATAAATTGTTAATTTTCAATTATTATACAAAGAGTATTCAATAATACATGATAGACTCCTCTTACCGACTGATGGTAGAGTCTGTTGATTATCCATTAAAAAGTCCATGTAGAGATCCTGGTGTCCTTCTATATACTCCCACTCCTCCATGGAGAAATAGACAGCGACATCCTGACACCTAATAGGAACCTGACACATACAATGATAGTCATCACTGGGACACATAACATGGTGTCGCTGGATAATGTCCTATTCTCAGCAGTCAACCTCTCCGGTCACACACATCCCTTGGTGTCACTGTATAATGTCACATTCCCAGCAGTTACCTCTCCTGTCACACACATCCCTTGGTGTCACTGTATAATGTCACATTCCCAGCAGTTACCTCTCCAGTCACACACATCCCCTGGAGTCACTGTATAAGGTCCCATTCCAAGCAGTCAACCTCTCCGGTCACACACATCCCTTGGTGTCACTGTAAAATGTCCTATTCCCAGCAGTTACCTCTCCAGTCACACACATCCCCTGGTGTCACTGTATAATGTCCCATTACCAGCAGCCACCTCTCCAGTCACACATATCCCCTCGTGTCACTGTATAATGTCCTACTCCCAGCAGTCACCTCTCCAGTCACACATATCCCCTGGTGTCACTGTATAANCCTACCCTGCTCTCACTCTATCATGTCCCATTCCCAGCAGTCATTGCTCCAGTCACACACATCCCCTGTTGTCACTGTATAATGTCTCATTCCCAGCAGTCACCTCTCCAGTCACACACATCCCCTGGTGTCACTATATAATGGCCCATTCCCAGCAGTCACCTCTCCAGTCACACACATCCCCTGGTGTCACTGTATAATGGCCCATTCCCAGCAGTCATCTCTCCAGTTACACACATCCCCTGGTGTCACTGTATAATGTCCCACTCCCAGCAGTCACTTCTCCAGTCACACATATCCCCTGGTGTCACTGTATAATGTCCCATTCCCAGCAGTTACCTCTCCAGTCAGCATCTGAATGATCTTATTGGTGAGTTCCAGGATCTTCAGGTCATTGCTTCTCTGATGTATCAGTGTGTTAGATGTAGGCTCTGTGATGGGACTCTTTGTCTCATTCCTCCCCCCAAAAACGCAGTTACTTCCACCAGATGTTACACCTTTACCAGATTTAGTCATTACTGTGTAATCCTGCGTATCAAGACACAATGATAAAATCCAGTGGTCACATCATCCTGAATATCACATTACCCTTAGTTACCCTTCTGATCATATGACGGATGTCTCCTTTTCAATCCCATCATGTATTATAGGAGTGATGTTGTGACATTCCCAGAATCCTCCTCACTTTTCCAGTCACATCCCTGTTGTATTACTAGATATAAGATTGATGCAATGTGACACTCCCAAAATCCCCCTCACCTCTCCAGTCAATAGATAGATGATCTCCAGGGTGTGCTTTATTATCCTCTCAGTCATGTGACACCTCTTCTTCATAATGTAATAAGAATTGGAGTGGTTTTGTTTGCTGATCACATGAACTCTGCAGATAAAATACAAAATAAATGAAGGTAAGTAAATAAGAAACATTTAAATAAAATGAATAAACAATTTAAGAGTGCACACTGGAAATGTATTTACATGTCACCTTCAGTCCTTCTTTACTCAGTCCCTATAATTTGGTTTCAAGGAGTAAATATCCACAGGTTTATAACTCCAAATATACTTCTTAGCACCAGGACTTTCTTTTAATCTGCAGCAGCTTCTCCCAAATGAACCGGTTCTGTGATCTGATCCTCCCAATATCTAGCACAGAGAAAACGGAGGGAGCGCTTTATGGTGCTTTGGAAGAGTGAGTGCTTACAAGAGATGTTAAACTCCCTGTCAGGGATCAGGCACGACCCCCAGACTCCTTATTGGTTATAGTGCAGGGAGAGGTGAGGAGTTGGGTTAGTCTGGACCAGGCATAGGCAACCTGCGGATCTCCGGGTGTTTGTGGAACTTCAAGTCCCAGAAAGCTATACCTGCAAAAGCATAGCTGGTACCTGACAAGGTTTGATGGGAATTGTAGTTTTGCAACACCTGGAGAGCCGCAGGTTGCCTATGCCTGGTCTGGACCCTTTATAATTACCTGTCGCTGAGGGGAGGTCCCTTTTTCCAGTTAAAAGTTTCCCTCCCACTGATTTAATTTCTATTTGGTTTGCAGTTGGCGGTAAGCAATTGCAAGCCATTTTATTGGTGTCATGGTGGCGCGATGCGAGCGGTCGCTACGTTTTGCTTGGTTCGGGTGAACCTGGCTGTTTTCCAGTTATAGCATTTAGGTTGGAGCGCCTGGTATGTAGTAAAAGTTGTATATTATGTCATCATTTGTATTGTTTGTACTTGCATTGCTTATGATGCCCCCATCTAAATTTAACAGTAAATAATTCATATAGTCGAATTTAAAATAAATCCCCTTAAAATAAAAATTCCATTCAAAAATTATCATTTAATTGACCCTTAAGAAGTTGTCAGTCTCAGTTATTGTGTCATGTTTTTATTGGGAGTGTTGGGGTTCGTTGTCTGATCCTCAGACATGGGAAGTTTAAAGCTTTATTAATATATTGTCATGTGTTCAAATATTGTGTACCGGAGAATGTAAAGGTCAAGCGTCTATCAGTAAAACCTTGTCCTACTGTGATGAAACACGTAGGAAGACAGAAAATTAACCAGCGCTCTCAAGTGGAACCCTAAGAAGTTAAACCCAAATGGTCTTAAACACTCAAATTATTAAATTTGCAACCTTCCAAATAATTCACACATACATGTAAACATATAAAAATATAACAAATTTATTAGCAAAATCTGGTACCAGAGACAAGCAATCTTCCCGTCTAACCACCTGCACATTCGGAATACGACTCAAACGAGGTCTGCTGTAGAGATCGGTGTATGGTGGATACATTTTTTACTGATATACACTTGACCCTTATATTCTCTAGTACGGTGTATAAACCATATAAAATCATGTAAGCAGAGTGGTAGCTTATTAAAATGTGCAGAGAAGCAGAGATGTCTGATTGGTCGCTTTCCTCCTGTTTAACTCCAGAGTAACCCCAACATTCTTACTAGAATTCTATATTCCACATAATGCTACATTCTAAGGCAGACTCCCCATAACTAACACACAGGGAGACCAACAATAGAACACACTGATTACTAACAATCGCCAATACCACCCTCCTACCACTGCAAAACGTGTAACGAAACACTTACACAAAACACTCAGACACTGTTCACAACAAAGTTACAGCACAGCAGAGAAAGGAGGAATGCATTTACCCAGATATTAAATATCAATCTGCAACAAATAATTACCATGATCATTACAGAGACTACACAAGTTATTACCTGCAGCAAGTCACATAAATGCCCCTTTCATGCAATGCCTTCTCTCCTCAAACCCGGAAGTAACCAAACACCACTTCCTCTCTATGTGTTCCACCTGATTTCCTATCATTGCGTTCCACCGAACCTCAATGTATCTGTCCTCAGATAGGAAATCGGCGGCCATTTTCCTGTGGTCTAGAAACTACCCTCATTCAAATTCCAGAGTGATGTTATGTCCCCTCAATCCCATGACTTCTGCTCTTGTCCATTATGCAGAGTTTAGAATACATCACATAGAAAATCCCAGCTAAGGAGTATATAAAAAATACAACTCTGTATAGTGACCAAATAAGATAAAAAGCAGCCAAAATAACACAACAAAAGTCAACACAAGAGCTGCTCCAGATGATGGATAATAATCTCTGCCTGAAGCAATGCAGCTGTGGTTGGATTGTCCTGTGGTTATATATAACTGCAGTCACACAATTACAGCTACAGATCAGTCAGTTGCTGCACATTACTTAAAGATTTCAAAGGTAAGTAAATAAATTAAATAGGGTCTGGTAATTGAGGGCAGAGGCTGGCAATGGGGGGCGGACATCAAATCATTGGTGGCACTGGCAATAGGGGCATAAGGAGGCTGGCATTGGTAATTAATTTGGGGGCAGACATGGACACAGGCACAGACATAAGAGGCAGGTACTGGTATATGGGGGTAGATGAAGGCTGGCACTGTTAATAGGGGGCAGATGGAGGCAGGCTCTGCCATAAGTGGGCAGATGAAGGCTGGAAATAGGGGGCATAAGGAGACTGGCACTAGCAATTAATTTCGGGGCAGACTTGGAGACAGGCACAGACAATGGGGCAGATATGGAGGCAGGTAATGGCATATGGGGGCAGCAGATGAAGACTGGCACTGTCAATAGGGGGCAGATGGAGGCTGGCATTAGGCAGATGGAGGCTGGCATTAAGGGGGCAAATGGAGTCTGGCATTAAGGGGGCAGATGGAGGCTGGCAATAAGGGGGCAGGTGGAGGCTGGCACTAGCATTTGGGGGCAGAGGCTGGACAAATAAACAGGGGAAAGACATTTAGATGCAGAACATAATAATAAAGGGCAGACATATGTCTGGACATTTGTCTGGACAAATAAACAGGGGAAAGACATATGGGTGCTGAACATAATAATAAGGGACAGTCATGGATGCTGGACAAATAATAATGCGGCAGATATGGAGGCTGGACGCATAAACAGGGGCCGTCATATGGAGGCTGGACAAATAATAAGGGGCAGACATATGGATGGATAAATTATTAAAAGAGGCATGCACTAGACCCGCTATCTGTTCATGTCAGACACGGGAGCTGAATCTATGGGCAATAACATCAAATGTATGTACTGCACTTGGTGTAACTAGCTCAGAAATAGAAGATAAACCTCTGGAAAGCATAGCAGAAACAGATAAATTGGGGATAATGCATGATAACATGCTAAGTGATACATTGCTAGTGGTTAGAACTAAGTCCAACTGCAGGGCGGCCACTTTGTCCCATACTCTAAGTGCATCAGAGATGGTCCTCAGGTGAAATGGGAAGGTATCTCTATTAGATTTAGATATCCAAATCAGCTCTGCCAAAGGGAATTTCTCTAACGAGCCTCTTTCCATATCTACCCATGGTTTTTGACCTGGGGGGGAGAGACCAATCCCGCAATTGTGCAATGAGAGATGCTTCATGGTACACTGCGAGGTCAGCTTAGAACTCCATAATTCTTTGACAAGGCCATATGATGGAAGGCCAATTTCGGGGCTTTCTGCCTCCAGATATAGGACAACATTAATTTCTTGAATTCAAGCAATTCTTGTTTAGGGAAACTACATGAAATTGAAAGAACAGGTACATAAGTTTGGGGAGGAGTGACATTTTAAACGCAGCTACTCTACCAAGCCAGGAAACCTCAAAATGAATCCATGTCCCCAATAAAAGGCTTAATTCAGCATACATGGGAGTAAGGTTTACCTCAAAGATTTTCCCAAGTGAGGTTGAGACCAAAATACCCAAATAAGATAACGCTATTGGTTTCCACAAATAGGAAAATTTTGTTTTCAGCGACTATAAGACCCTGGGGGGTATATTACAGGGGAATGCTTCTGTTTTGGTGGTGTTAAGTAAGATACAGCGCTATATTGCAACAATATAGCACGTAGAGCTTCAAATGAGGTCTCCGGACCGTCGGCGAACAAAAGAACATCATCTGCAAATAAACACAATTTGTGAACCGTACAATGCACATGAACTCCTGGGAAATTTGAGGATAATCTGATTTTTTGGGCAAGAGGCTCGATGGCTAATGTTAATATTAGTGGTGAAAGGGGGCACCCCTGCCGTGTGCCATTAGAGATGTTAAAGGGGGATGACAGGAATCCGTTACTAAAAACTCATGCTGATAGACCGCTATACAAAGCTAATATGGATCTCAAAATGCCTCCCCCTAGACCAAATTTCTCCAGCATCTGTTCCATATACTTCCAGTGGAGCCTGTCGAAGGCCTTTTCCGCGTTTACGGAGAGAAGAACCAGCCCCTCCCCAGATCTCTCAGCCCAAGCTACAATATTCAAGACCCTCCGGGTGTTATCAGGTCCTTGTCTGCCTGGTATAATTCCCACCTGATTGGGATTAATTAAAGAAGGGAGTAATGGGCTCAGACGGTTTGCTATTAATTAAGCAAATTTTTTTTTATTTTTTTTTACTATTTATTACACATAACATACATTGCCTTGGTTAAAGTACAGTTACAATACCATTGAAATACAACAAAATGCTTTCTTTTGTTCCTTGAAGAATAAGCTGAATATTGAACATAGGTTCTATAAATAACAAAAGCATATTGAACATACCGAACAGAATAATATCAATGACATCAGTTGGAATATCATTACATGAGTCATAGCCCCCTCCTACTGAACAACGACTGTATTCCTGAAGCAAAATAACAATCTTAGACCTAAATTCCCTGATAGTGCTTTACGCCTTCCGAATTGAGTCTCCAGTTTCATCAGCTAAAACAATAGGGGGGTCTCCCATAACCTCTCTAGTAAGAAACCATTCTGTATATCGTAAACCGTTATGGAGCTGTTTTTTAACTTGCAAAGGGAGTGTATCAATGTAGCCCTCCCAAACTTCAAAGAATCCCTCCACTTTACTGGATTTATCAAGGACTGTCTCTATCTAGTCCATGCGGAAAATGTATGCCAGTTTATCCAAAAATAATGAAAATGGGGGCGCTGATGTATCTAGCCATCTTTGCAGAATAGTTTTACACGCTGCAGCACTCACTGCCAGCAAAAGTTTACTCAATCCTATGGGGAGTTTCTGATTTGAGGGTAAAATACCCAGAGTTACCCACTCTGCTGAGAGAGGAAGGTTGTTAACCAAGCAGTGTTCAGAAAACCTCTAGATGCTTAACCAGAAGGGTTTTCACATTAAAAAACAGCTCCGTGTACATACTAGAAGGCAGCAGCTTGCAAGTGCGTTCAAGTGTTCTCATGTTCAAGTCAGAACATGAGAGGCTAGGAAACATTTTAATCCAATACATAAAGCCAGATGAAGATTTACTGTGATCAATCGGTTCCCTTAAAAAGTTGTAATAGCATGAAACAGCTCCTGATTTTGACGGTCTAAGTAGCAAAAACCTATCCAAATCATTATTCCACTCAGCAGCATTGAAGCTGGAAACCACCTGGTTAGTATAGTGGGCTGTTTGTAAAAATCCCATCTCAGTTAGATTTAAATCTCTATTATTGTTAGACATTTCCTCGAAAGTTAGCACTCTGCACTCAGATGTTTTTAATAAATTATGAATGGAGGTTACACCCTAACTTGCCCAACGATCAAAGAGTGAAGAAGCCCTACCCAATTGGAACTGGGGATTGCCCAGAAAAGGCAAGTGGATAGAATTTGTCCCGGAAAGCTTCCATTTTTTTCCTATTAAGCGAAAATTTTAAGGTCTGTATTTAACAAAGCTATGGGTCTATAGTTCTTGCACTCTGCTGCATCCTTACCAGGCTTGGGGATCGTTATAATTTGAGCTTCCAACATCTCTTTAGGAAAAGTGCCTTATATAAATTGACACGATTGTCACTTCCCTATCTTCTAGTTGACCCACAGCGATAACGTATCAGCCGTTCTTATCTTCTAATTTAGAGTGAAGATTGAAAGTGAGATGGGAATTAAAATGTAGTGCTACCCCATTACGTTTTGCTGGCCCGTTAGCTGTAAAAACTGTAGGATATTTGATGTCTCTAAATGTGGGGGGGGGTTGGTTATTGAAAAATGCGTTTCCTGAAATGCCGCAATATCAATTTTAAGTTTATGAAGGGTGGTTAAGGCTATGCGACGTTTATGGGGCGAGTTTAATCCTTTGACATTCAATGTTAAGAATCTAAGCATTGTCTCAATTAAATTGAACAGCTACAATCAGTAAGAAAAGATCTGGAAAGGGAGTATGATACAGACTTATATTAGGAATAGAAAGATACCATTGAGGACCCATGAAAGGAGGGGTAAATTAAATAGGCCAGTAACATTGGCCTAGATAAATTGTCGCAGGGAAGAGAAAAATGTGCGACAGATTATTTGGGGGGAGGCCTGAACAAAATAAGGTCTACCCAGACATTTCCTGCTCCGCACAAGGGAACAGGATAGCAATAAGCACCAATTTATTCAAAGCTTATTTAAGCTAACAATTGTAAAGACATGTAAAAGTAATAACTCCTGTACCAAACCAATATAACATGTATCTTGAGCATAATCAGATAGAAAAGCTAAAGCTATCAATATTACCACTAAACCTGCAGGTTACCAGAAATAGCACAAATCAAAAGATAACTTTTCTATGATAGTATTACCAATAAACCTTTAAAATGACAAGAAACAAACGTGTTCAAAAATAGCTTATCTCTAACAGTAACAGTAACACTACTGAACCTTAAAATTATTAGAAGACAAGCATATCAACAGTCAACTTATCTATAGCAATTAGAAGAAATTATCCCGGGGGTTCAGGAGTTACCCAACCCGAGTCGTCAATAGCAACTGAAGATGGCTTGGGTGCTGGTGTCGAGGGAGGAGATAGGTTCCATTCTTCTAGCAGCTTGAGCCCAGACGCAACACTGTAGGTAGAGTTCTCCCAGGTTATAAGCAATTTCACTGGGAAGCCCCAGCAATAGACGATACCATTCTTGCGCAGGGTAAGGGTGACTGGAGCAAACGAACGGTGTTTGTTGATTGTAGTCAAAGAAAAGTTGAAGATCCCTTAGGTATTGAGTGTTATTTGAATGGCGGGCTGCCTTCAGAATCTTTTCCTTAATTTGAAAGAAATGGATCCTCAGGAGTGTATCTCTAGGTACATTGCCTGTGGTGTTCCTAAAACACGGTAGCCTGTGGATTTAGTCGATTGCTAAGTCTCTGTCATCCGTTCCCGGGAGAAGCTTCCGAAACAGGGTCAATGCAAACTTTTCCAACTCAGAATTGGGCAAGGAGTCTGTAATACCCCTGATCTTTATATTGTTTCTCCTCGATCTGTCTTCCAAGTCCGCAATTTTATCTTTAAGCTGAGTCACCTCTGACTGTAGAGCTTCTTCCGCAGTAATTAGAGAATTATGGGATATGACTACCTCCTCAAGTTTAGTTTCAAGGTGTTCCGTACGGGTGTTCATGTCAGCAAGATCTCTACGGATTTCTCCCACAGAAGCCTTCAACTCTGCAAAGAAATCCTGACGGAGAGTAGTAAAGAGTTGATTTATCGTACAGGTTGTTACTGGCGCGTCCAAATCTAATTCCTGATCCTGGGTTAGATAGGCTTCAGGCGAGGCAGAAGCAGAGGGCGGAGAACGCTGTTGGGTTCCAGCCAGCAATTTATCTTCCCTAGCTTTATTCACTCTCTCTGCCTGTCGTGGACGAAACTTTAAGGGAGGTGCCAACGTTGCCATTTTGGATTTTTTTTGGTGGCATTGTAAAGAAAAGTTGGGGAAATGGGAGCAAAACTGACAGATTGTAGATTCAATTTGAAATTGGAAGTGCAAGTTCGAGGTAGTTGAAGTAACTGCAACAAAAAGATCAACACTTGTATCCACACGGCACACGCTTCTTAGTTAGCTACATTCAGGTTGCTCCTTTGAAAGGTGCTTTATTGATAAATAACTGGAACAGGTATGTCTGGGCCTGCCGAAACTAGTCCATTACATTGTGCTACTGCAAGATGAAATCAGCTAGACTGCAGCAACCCCCGCACCCCTCCCATATAGAGGAGGGTAATATTAGTAAGTGAAATGCACAGCCCGTGTGTAATATGGCAGGTAGTTAAGTGCTTGGCAGTATTCAGGAAGTTATTGACATGTTCCTACACAGTGATGTATAAAAATGTTGGTAGAGGTGTACCACTGATCCTTATTTGCAGTAATATACTGTATAGCTGATAAGATATAACCCCCACTCCAAAACACCCACTTTTCCCACCAAACTTCCACCAGGCTCCTGCAGAGCATGTAGTAAGGAGGGAGTGCTGTGGTATCTGCAGGCAGTAATGGTGGACACAGGCTGCACCTCTCCCAGACCAACTGCAATGCTCCCAGCGCCGGTACAGCAGTGGCACAACTCCCGCGGGACTCCTACACACCACCTCTTTAAAGGTGTCTTCTCACCGCCAGCGGCCCTGTAGTGAGTATAGGGCTCTCAGGAAGGAGGGGTGTCCGATCCGAAGTTTCACCCCGCGGCCGCGTGGGTGGCAGGGCCGTGGCTCCTGGAACACAGCAGCGGGCGTCAGCACAGGGCAAATGTGTAGAGCGGAGGTCACGCTGAGGTTGCGGCACACCTGGGAGAGTTTTTTTGCGGGTCCCCCTGGTAGTCTGGATGCCAGAAACTGCCTCTACAACGATAAGGCCCAGGAGTTGAAGACAGACTCGACTGTTCAGCTCGGCAAATTAATTTTGAATGGGATCCAAAATTGTAAGTATAAATATGAACTTTTAATGTTAAGTGCCTGCCCTATATTTTATTATGTTTCTAAGGGCATTGCGAGTCCCCGCTGTGAAATAGAGACAGCCGAAAGTTTCTTTTAATCACCCATTCAATTTTAAAAGAGCCGCCGCCGCCGGACCACCAGAGAGGTGGGTAAGGGTTAGGCTGTAGGGGGGGGTGATTTTGGGGTTAGAGAGTGGAGTTGTTTACCTTTTGCAGCCCCGGGTTCGGTGCTCCAGCAATCGATTGCTAAACTTTATTAAGGCATAAACAATCAATATCCCAGCCAGTTCGGAACTGGCTTGGAGCTAAAGGCCCTATCAAAAAAGGGCCGCTTGCAACAGGGACCCACGCTCATTTAGGGAGGACATTACTATGTCCTGCCGCATTTAAATCCACAAAAATCTGGGAAATTCATGGGAAATGTGAAACGGTCAGACCCAGGAATTTCCGAGGTTTTTGTGGCCTTATAATGCGGCTTTTTTTTTTTGTTTTCACAACATTTCTCCTGGGATAAACCTGGGTTTTTCAAGGGTGGTGATTTCAAAGCGGTATTAGAGTAGTAAAAGTTAATCTCAGAAGGGGGTTGGAAATGCAGAACCTCCAACATGACCCATTCCATTAGGTACAAAATACTCTGCTCCTCAGTTTCCAACTGTCAGTTGCTATGGTAACCACCTTTGTTGAAGTAACAAATAGTTTTTAAAATATCAGTTAATGAATTTAAACCAGGGGAGTGACAGTTGGAAGCTCAGGAGCGGATTCAATTGTACCTAATGGAATGGGTCGTGTTGGAGGGTCTGAAAATGTGTGGGCAGCTGCACTTGTTGGTTAAAGTTTAGTAGCTTATCATCTCATGTCGTGGAAGTGAGAAAGGGGGAGCTGCATGTCTGGAGTCTGAGGTGGTGTGTCTAGTAAATAAAGAAAAACTGGAGAGTATCTGCTGAGCAGCAGAAGACTGTGTTGAGATTCAGAGGGAATGCTAGAAAGTCCTCACAGAGTGCAGAGAACAGGATTGTGTAGAGACAGGGAGTAAGAGCATAACCCTTGATGTTCCAATACCTGCCAGCCTAAGTGGAGCACAGGGACTGAGTTGAAGCTGTGAACTGTGAATCCCTCAGTAGGTGCCAAGCAGAGGGCGAGGAACCAGACAGAGCTGAAACAGTGGCACTGCCAGCCTGTCATGGGAAGTCACCGCTGGCTGTCTTTCCTACTTGGTTTATTCAAAAGGATTATGGCCACGTCTTAAACTGTTCTGCTGAAAATGACTGTTTTATGTGGAATAAAACACTTATATTATTTGGAGTTTCCAGTGTCTGCCTTTGTAATTCTGAACCAAGGTACTAGATCTCAAGTATATCGATGCCCATGACAATGTGGGAAGAACATACCAAGATAGTCCATTCCAATGTTGTGGACTCTCACATTACAGTCAGACAATAAGGTGGTGATGACGCAGTTAAAGCCCATAACAGCAACATACATTGCAGGTCCCACAAATATCACTGCAGACCTCCTGATAATGCAAGACCTACCGAGGCAGGGGCAAATAGTGCATCCGGGCCCTGATTTCTGGAGACTGAAGGCATGGATTTCGAGTCCAGCACACTGAGAAGACAGGGTTTTTTCTAACTAAGTAATAACTACTTCATCAAAGTATCACAATACCTTCACTTCTAATGTTTATCACAGAATCTGGAGAACATTTGTTCACTGCTACACAGATAACCAGTCACCTGTAAATAAAGTATATGTAAGCTTGGTACTCTCAGCTCTGAATGCCATACTGGACACTGAGCAGCTACAAAGAGAAGACAAACTGTATTTCATTGTCCCATTGATTCATGGGATCTGACTCAATGTCCTTTCTGAAACCTCTTTTAAACCTCAGTAGGGTGACATATGAGACTCTTAACCAGATTAGTTATATACTTGGTAGCCATAACATCAACCACGGGGATTTCAGAATTGCAAGTATGTTGGGCAGGGAAACTATACTTAATCTTTTTTTTGAACATATTTTTTGAGAGCTACAGTAGGTCCTGGGGACAAATTCAATGTTTTTGCCTCCACTTGAGATTACCTTCACTTTTTCCTAGGACAAGAGCAAGAGTTTCACAAGCTTGGTCGGCTTAATGCTCTAAGGTTCTAACTAGAAACCATATTCTCAATAAGAAAACAGTTACCATATTAACAGAAGGGAAAATAAGGGTGGTCCAATTTTAAAATCTTCTGAAATGGATAAAATGATGTATTATGTGTTGTAAAAGCCAGTAAGATGGAAGGAAAAAAAACAAACAAAGATGGAAACTCATTGACAGGAACAGTCCAACCACATGGGCAGAGAAGGAATCTGCTTCAACTGAGTTGTGCAAAGTGACAGGATGGTCCTCTGCCCAAATGTTCAGGCCTTGGCAAATGCGAGGTCTGGGAGGAAGGTACTAATTGTGGCAGCGTGAAATCAAAGATGAAAAATTTACATTAAACATTTTTATCAAATGAAATTATTACATTTAATTAAAACAGAAAGTGACGGCAGATAAGACCCACATGGCCCATCCAGTCTGCCCATTTGTTTATTTAAAACTATACTGAACTATACTGACCCTAGACCATATTTATTCTCAATTTAGTTTAAGCCTCAACCACCTCAGATGGGAGGCTATTCCACTTATCAATCACCCTTTCAGTGACGTCATTTTTCTGCAGGTTTCCTCTGAATCTACCGCCCTCCAGTTTATATTCATGCCCTCGTGTTCTATTACACCTCTTCCTTTGAAAAAATGTCCCCTCCTCTAGCCGGTCACAACCCTTGATGTATTTGAAAGCTGCTATCATGTCCCCCCTCTCCCTTCTCAGCTCAAAGCTATACATGTTTAGTTCCTCTAGCCTTTCTTGGCATGTTTTGTGACACAGGCCATGGACCATTTTAGTTGATCTTCTTTGCACTGTCTCTAATGTATTTATATCCTTCTGGAGATATGGCCTCCAGAACTGGATGAAGTTATGATGCCCACAATAATATAAACAATAAATAGAGTTTAAAATTGTAATGTATAAAAAAAATCAGTTACAGTTCAGTATTAATCTGTTACAGTTAGACATTACTGTGTATATATAAGATGTCTGCAATAGTACAGAAAGTAATGGAAATACATAGTTTCAATAACACATATTTTTTATTAATATATTATGAGAAGGGGGATAAATAAATGAGACATTCCCCACAAGAGCATGAAATTGGCTTTTCATCTGGGTGAATTCTTTTATGTTAAACAAGGTCTGTATATAATCATATGGCACATTCTATACATACAGAGGGCTTTTCAACTCAAGTTTTGATTTCTGCGTAAACCATTATACCTACTCAGAGCATGTAAAAGTTTATTCACCAGTGTGATATTTTTGATGTCTAACAAGAACAAATTTGCGAGTAAAACCTTTTCCACACTCAGAACATGAAAAAGGTTTCTCATCTGTATGAATTCTCTGATGTCTACGAAGATCAGATTTCATTGTAAACCATTTACCACACTCAGGACACGAAAAAGGTTTCTCACCCGTATGAATTTTCTGATGTTCAAGAAGATATGACTTTCTTTTAAAACATTTCCTACATTCAGAACATGGAAAAGGCTTCTCACCCGCATGAATTATCTGATGGCTATGAAGAGCCGATTTCTGTGTAAACCATTTCCCACACTCAGGACAAGGAAAAGGTTTCTCCCCTGTATGAATTCTCTGATGCCGAAGAAGACTTGATTTTCTGCTAAAACATATCCCACACTCAGAACATGGAAAAGGTTTCTCACCCGTATGAAGTCTCTGATGTCTAATAAAAGTTGATTTGTTTTTAAAACATTTCTCACACTCAGAACATGGAAAAGGTTTATCACCCACATGAAGTCTCTGATGTCTACGGAGATCTGATTTTATTGTAAAACATTTCCCACACTCAGGACATGAAAAAGGTTTCTCACCCGTATGAATTCTCTGATGTTGAAGAAGATTTGAATTTCTTTTATAACATTTCCCACACTCAGGACATGAAAAAGGTTTCTCACCTGTATGAATTCTCTGATGTCTGCTAAGACATGCTTTCTGTGTAAACCATATCCCACACTCAGGACATGAAAAAGGTTTCTCACCCGTATGAATTCTCTGATGCTGAAGAAGATGTGATTTTCTTATAAAACATTTCCCACACTCAGAACATGGAAAAGGTTTCTCACCCACATGAAGTCTCTGATGTCTACGGAGATCTGATTTTATTGTAAAACACTTCCCACACTCAGGACATGGAAAAGGTTTCTCACCCGTATGAATTCTCTGATGTTCAAGAAGATTTGAATTTCTTTTATAACATTTCCCACACTCAGGACATGAAAAAGGTTTCTCACCTGTATGAATTCTCTGATGTCTGCTAAGACATGCTTTCTGTGTAAACCATATCCCACACTCAGGACATGAAAAAGGTTTCTCACCCGTATGAATTCTCTGATGCTGAAGAAGATGTGATTTTCTTATAAAACATTTCCCACACTCAGAACATATAAAAGGTTTCTCTCCTGTATGAATTCTCTGATGTCTAATAAGATCTGCTTTTTTAGTAAAATATTTATCACATTCAGAACATGAAAATACTTTTTCAACTCCATCAAACCTTCTATGTGTCACAAAATCAGTTTTGTCAGCTAAATATCCATCCTGATTACAATGACCATGTGATGTATCTGAAGATGAAAAGAAATGATCCTCCAAGGTATTTCTGGTGCTGTTTTCCACTGTAAATTTAGAGGAAAAAAAGAAAATAATAAACTCAAGTTTGTTAACAATGAAGCAAAATTACCAACTAGTGGTGATCAACTGCATATTGAAAATACATCAGATTTTACCAGATAACATGGTTTTGTTAACTCCTCCATGGCAACATTTACTATGGGTATTTGCATTCTTAGTTAGGTAAGGAAATAATACGACACACCAAATGCCTATAAATATGCCTATAATGTATGTCACTTCCTGTAGTCTATGTCTTCTCAATTCACATAGCTAAAAGAAAACAGAACTTTAACATATTAAGTAAACATGAAATAGTCTGGGGAAGGGAATTTATATGCTGCCATGGAGTAGCATATTTTCTTTATCCTACTCCCTGGCATCATTTACTCTAGGTCATAACCAAGCAGTTTCACAGGGTGGGAACCCTTCTTCTAGACTTTGCATCTGCCGATGCTTGAAAGTTTATACTCTAAGGTTTTTTAATAGTGTGCAGAGAACACCATCCTGCTGCCTTGCATAATTATTCTACAGAGGTTGACTCTTTCTCCATCCAGGAGGTAGGCATTGCCCTTGTGTAGTGGGCCTTAATGCATACTGGCACTTTAAGTTTCCTAACTTAAAGTCAGAATTAGGTCTCAACAGGAAATCAGGATTAGTTCTCAACCATCTTATCTTCAAAAAAGTTTGTGATAGACTCTGCACAAATCACTTGCAGCTCTGAAACCCTCTTAGCTGATGTTATCGCTACAAGAAAAAATACCTGGGAGGACATGCAATAAATTCAGGTACCAGGGTGCAGTGGGCCTTTTAATTGCTGGTGCACCTTATTAGCTGCTTGGATAAAGCGGTTTTATGTACCCGTTGCTTGCCAAATCCTTCTCCAGAATCGCAAGGGCTAAGATGTGAACTGATCTTCAGGCCTTTCTCTAGGACAGTTTTTAAAAAGTCCAAAATTTGACCTACCAAAATATGATTGGGCGATTGTTTTGCCCACACCAGTCAAAAAGGATTTTCCAAATTTTATAATAAATCTTCTTTACATCGTAGCTTTCATCAACCATGCCCATCAGTTTGAGCTTTCCAGAGCATGAATGTAAAATCTTCCCTATCCAGAACTGCTGGCAGGATCCAAGGTTTGTATACACTATAGACAGGCATTTGAAGGACCTGGGTGAAGGCCATAACGGAAGGACAGCTATAACTGTTACATTCTCCATCAATATTTTCTACAAAATTTATGGCAGCACAGGAAAGGAGGTAAATACATTTGCCAGTTGAAAGTCCCAAACTTTTGACACAGTGTCTACTCCTAGAGCCCTTAGCCCCCAGTACCTGGACAAGACGTTCCCCAGCTTGGTATTTTGGTGAAGGTGACCATCGGGGAAATCCCCACATGTCTATTATCTGGAGATATATTTTACTGCTTAGTTTCCATTCTCCTGGAATCTTCCATGGTATTGTGGCTCCTGGCTACATATATTGCTATCAGAATTTCCATGTTTGCTTCAGCCAATTATAAGAGGGGCCTGGTTTCTAACAGATCTGCTTTTTGTGCCCTTCTGATGACTGAGCTAAGACATAACCACCTTGTCGTCTGATTGGACCAGAAATGGTTTGTCATTTATGCATTCCGGAAAGTACAGAAAAACTTGCCTTCCTGCCCTAATTCCAGGATGTTAGAGTGTAAACCCATTATATGACTGTACATTATCCGTGGCTGCTTGCGTCCATAGTGATCATCACGGGATCTTGAAGGGCCTTCACCTTTTTAAGTTCTCTGTGTCTACCCAACATAATAAATATTTTCTGGCTAGAGGGGATAGTGTGATCAGATAAAGTAGTTAAAGGAGTAGATAAAGGAGTTTCTGTCCCACTGTTCCAGGAAGAGTTGCGGGCCTTTCTTGTGACATTTGGCCCAATTTGTGATCTTTGTTTCTGAGGACATGATGCCTATGACAATCACATAGTCCCCAGATGACACCACCGCGCTGTGTCTTCAGGCTTATTACTTCTGTTTGAAGATTTTTTTTCTCCTTTCTTCTAAGAGGAAAACTCTTTCCAAATATATATATATTTATTTGAAAGTATTTCTATTCCTAAGTGCCATATAACTGTTTTATTTTGGTCTGTTTGTTGTTTCTCTCATCTGCAATAACATCTTTTAGAAGCTGAGATACCAGAGAGAATCTGCCTTTCTTTCTGGTTCTTCTAAACAACATATCCTGCAGCTGCAGCTCCTCCTTAGTATCCTGAACATTTAAAACTTTATAGATTAGCTTCCGAAGGTTGTCCTCTATTAGCTTCAGAAGACTGGCCACAGTGGATAATGATTGATTATCATTAAAAGCCAACTCATGTGAAATATATCTCCCAGCTTCCGGGTCACAGACCTCTGATCTATCTGATATTTCTGATCTTGAGCATTTCAGGGAAAGTTTTTTTAAATCCTTCCTTGGTAACAAACATGTCAGAGAGTGTCAACTTCATAAGGTCAATGAATTCCAAGATTTAGGAAGAGGGCTGTTATAATATGTAACCTCACACTCCTGACATGTTCTTCCCACGTAATCTTCTTACAATACTTTATCACATTGTGCACACTTAGATACTGTACATTGCTTTTTCTGTTTCTCCTTAAGTTCTGCCAGTTTTTCTTTACTAACTACCAACCTAAGATAAATACCAACACTAGTTATCTAAGACTAAGTATGGTAATATAATTAATTAAAAAAAAGTTTATTCTGGGCTTACCCAGACCTACTGGTACTACACAACTTCTCTTCCATACTGGTGCTCCCAGTGGCTTAATCCAATGATGAAACTTCATCAGAGTAGCTGTGCAATTCAGAGCAATGTCCAAATCTGAACAGCACTGATTGGAGACAAAATAAAGGAATTTAAACCGGAGTATCTGGAAATCCGCTAAGAAACTGGTGCCAATAAAAAATATATAGCCCTTAGGGTATAATGGGCCACAAAATGGCGGCGCCCATGTTTACAGACAAATTCCCATATTTCTGGTACACCAATGTCAACTCCACTAGCAGGGAGAATGCTGGCTATATTAATCCACCCTGAAGCAGGGGAAGAGTGGGAATGAAACCAGCGTTATCTAGAGGGATCAGCTCTTGAGAAGATGTTGGTCTACCATCTCCTCCTTCGCCGTGTCCCCACAGGTAAGGGACTGCCAGGTAAGCCCCTTACAAAGGCATCAAGGACAAAAGGCATCCGGTGTGACTTCTTGTTTCCTGCCCTGTCCTGGCTAGGAGAATGAGAACCCAGAGTAAATGCTGCCAGGGAAAAGGATAACAAAAATCTATTTATTGCAATAAAAAGCAAGAGTAGGTATGATATCCAGTGCTGCGTTTAAATAACAGATATGGCTTGGCAAACCACTATATTTTTCCCATGGCACATATGTATATGACATTTGAGAATCTATATGTAATGCTTAAAAACTCCTATTGTGTTGAATAAATTGTTTTAGTGTGTGAATAATTGCAGAATATAATTTCTATCTATAGTTAGTGAATATCACTCACCTGTGCTGATATGTGCAGGGATTCTCTCCTCCAGACACTGCTGATCTTCACTCACACACTTCTCTTCTTCTACCTCTAGAACTTCAACTTTATCATCAATCAGATCTTCCCCCTAAATATCCCACAAACAATAAAAAATAACAAATGAATGTTTAAATAAATGAAACAACACTATATTGTGCTATTCTGCTAATGCTATCTACCTGATACTCCTGTGATACATGATGATCTTCCTCTTCATATCCATTTACATATAGATGACATGGAGATCTCTCTTGGGTATATTTATTTTTCAAATCATCTATAGGAACCACACAATTATATAATAATTTGTTAATCTCTAGACAAAGAGTTTGGCACAATATAAAATTATAGACTCCTCTTACCCACTGATGCAAGAGTTTGGTAATTATCCATAATTACATCTTTGTAGAGATTCTGATGTCCTTCTATATAATCCAACTCATCCATGGAGAAATAGACAGCGACATCCTGACACCTTATAGGAACCTGACACACACAATGATACAGTCATCAGCCACACACATCCCCTGGTGTCACTGTATAATGTCCCATTCCCAGCAGTCACCTCTCCAGTCAGCAGCTGAATGATCTTATTGGTGATTTCCAGGATCTTCAGGTCATTTCTGCTCTGATGTATCCGTAAATTAGATGGAGGAACTGTGATGGGGCTCTTGGTCTTGTTCCTCAATCCTAAAACACAGTTACTTCCACCGGATGTTACATCTCCACCAGATTTGGTCATTACTGTGTAATCCTGCGTATGAAGACACAATGATAATATCCAGTGGTCACATCATCCTCTATGATTACTACATTACCCTTAGTTACAATTTCCTTTTATCCTTTTAAGCCTACTGGAAACATCAGTCATCATCATTCGTATCACTGCCTTATATGAGGCTATATTTACTAACACTCTTAGATTATTCTTCAACTATTTCTTAACTACTTACTAATGTCTCAATTTGGTCAAAACCAGAACTGCATATAACTACATGACTTATAATATGCGGTATGTCTCCATCTTTAGTCATATCCCTGTTTTATCACTAGTGATAGTAGTGCCATCATGTGACACTCCTAGAATCCTTCTCACCTCTCCAGTCAACAGATAGAGGATATCCAAGGTGTAATTTAATATCTTCTCAGTCATGTGACACCTCTTCTTCTCCATAATAAAACAATAAATGGAGAGGTTCTTAGTTGCTGAAGATGTGACCTATGCAGATACACAAAGAAGGATAATCGCTGATTAATCCAAATAATGGCCTCAAAAAATCACCTTGTATACAGAGAGGAGGGTAGCCAATCAATTGAAAACATATCATCACCAAAATACCAAGCAGCAAGCTGGAAATTGTGTGTATTACACCCTCTATACAAGAAAATAAAGAAAAACAATGATGTCTATATATATATATATCGATGATATAAACAAACATATAGCAACTAGCATTATAAATTATATGAACTTTTATAAACAATCAACATTAATACATAATTAAAAAAGGTAAACTCATATCATAGTGCACCACAATTGTATTAAAATCTGTACCAAGATGATATAAATCTAATGTGTAATTCTTGGTATTTACCTAATAAAAGAATATGTTGTAGATTGAATATGCAGTCTCAATGGGGTAGATCCTGAACTACGTGTTTGCGTACGCATTTTAGCAGTGCGTATTTTCGTACACGTAAGGTCAATACACTCCCCTCGGCACACCCCTTGCACGGGCGTATTTTCACAAATTACGCGACCCAAACCCTACCTTAACTTTTCCTATCGTAACAGAATACGTCCGCTAACGGGCGTACAGACTACGCGAACGTACGCAGCTTAGCACGCCCATACTGTACAGTTTAAATACTCCCCCCCGCCTAATTCACGTAA
This sequence comes from Limnodynastes dumerilii, assembly GCA_011038615.1. Taxonomy (NCBI): domain Eukaryota; kingdom Metazoa; phylum Chordata; class Amphibia; order Anura; family Limnodynastidae; genus Limnodynastes; species Limnodynastes dumerilii. The sequence goes on along the minus strand of WWET01001139.1, from coordinate 311,334 downwards.
AACACACGTATTGTTGACTAACGTAAATTTGGCACGCCCACACGTAAGTATTTACGTTAGCAATACGTGAAATCTCCTTACGTTTGAAAATACGCTACGTGAATGTGCGTATTTTCTGCGGTGCGCATGCGCAGTGCGTACAAATCTGCGAATTTACGTGTCCGCCACACGTAAATTCGCGGAAATGCGTAGTTCAGGATCTGCCCCAATGTACTTAACAACCGGTAGCTATAACAGCCTGAATAGTAATTCAAATCAATTTTGATATAGGAAAAAATAAGTACAGGTCTGGTCTCTGGTAAAAGGTTGGGTTATAAATATATTGATAGCAGAATTTCCATACTAGTTGTTTATTGCATAATGACCAGTAGCGATGTTGACAATTGATCCTGGCATATCACTATTTAAACATTTAAATCAGGCTGGACAATTAGTAAGTTCTCCAGATTGTTAATGTCACAAGCCAAATATCTGTTGATGCTAAAATGCCCACTCGGTAGCAATAAAAGGCTTACTGCCACTTGGCTTACTATCCACATATTCAAAAGTTGCACTGCAAGGATAATGCTCGGCAGTCTAATGCCCTAATCCTACCACAATCCATAGACTCCAGCTGCAGAGGTCACCCATCTTGTTTATTAAATTTCATATACTGTATCATGTGAGTTGTTATAAGTGTGTTTTTATTAAACATGACCCACTCCAATAGGTACATTAAACTCCGCACCTGAGCTTCTGTCACTCACCTGGTTTAAATGACTTAACTGATATTTTAAAAAGATTTGTCTCTTCAACAAATGTGGTTACCATATTAACTGAGAGTTGGTAACTGAGGAATAGAGCATTTTGTACCTAATCAAATGGGTCATGTTGGAGAGTATTTGTATATGGCACAGCTGATCACTGTTAAGTATGCAGACAGAACAAAGAAATAAAAGAGTAATATGTAAAATATAAATATTTATATGATGTTACATTGTTATTCCATAAATAATACAAGCAAGAGCTGGAAAGTGCAGCAACATCTGGAAGATTCCTGACAGACAAATGAGAATCCCTGTGACTGTGATGCACAATGACACTCCTAGAAACACTGACACTGATGCACTATGACTGGAGACTATTATCATTATCCCTCTATATACTTATATACAGAGCCAGAGACACAGACACTGACCACATAAACATGTTATCACCTGCAGCAAGTCACATTAATGTTCCCTTACGTGCTTCTCACTGCAACCCGGAAGAAATTACACACCACTTCCTGTTTCTGCGGTCCTCCTGACTTCCTCTACCGGTCATCACAATAGAGAGCGGCGGCCATTTTCTTGTGGTCCAGAAAACCCTCATCTTCACATTAACCTTCAGATTGATGTTTCCCTTGAATCACGTGACTTCTGTTTTTGTCTGTTATGCTGAGTGTAGAACACATCACAGATAAAATCCCAACCAGGGAGTAAATTACAAAAAAAAAAAGACAACAATAAACACCCTGTGTAAAAGGTTTTATTAATATATTCCTTGACAGCCCTTCCCCTCCCCATGAAAAAACTCTGCAAATGACATTTTTATTTGTTATCTTTGGAATTTTTTTTTGCAGTATTTTAACATTCCTCCAATGTCTGGGAATATTGATTTCACCATTGCATTACTCCTGCATACCCTTCAACATGACCCCTCCCATCAGGTACACAATACTCCACTCCTGAGCTTTCAACTGTCACTCTCTTGGTTTAGTTCTGGTATAGTTCTCTGCAACAAAGGTGGTTACCATAGTAACTGACAGTTGAAAGTTCAGGAGTAGAGTATTTTATGCTGCACAGGAATATGCTATAAATTCCTCTTATGTTGATCAACATAAGAGGAATTTATAGCATATTCCAGCACTGCAGTTTTTCTTTATTGTTTGTACTCCAGGAGTAGCTTTCTTCTTGCAACAGCTCAGAGGGCCCTATTTTTCATACCGTATATGACGGGAAAAAGCACAGTGTGTACTTTTTCCCGTCATCACAGCTAATTGAAATGGGCCCAGAGTGTGCTTTTCTCCTCTTAGGTTCTATTTATGTTAGATTGTCTCATATATTTCTGGCGCCATAACAGGATTTTTTTCTTTGTTTTGCAGAGTATTTTGTACCTAATGGAATGGGTCATGTTGGAGGGTATGCTCCCACCCTCCACTCCATTCCACCCACTTCCGGTTCGTGATCAGCCAGTCTGTAAGGATCACTGAACAGGAAATGGCCAAACTAGAGGGCTGAAGTGATTTAAAATCGAAATCACCCCTCCCTATTGTACAGTCTGGGAATGTGACACCTTTGGACTCTAGACGCTGGTTCCAACTCTCCCAGAATATTCGGGAGACCACCGAATTTCGAGCATTTCTCCCATTATCCAGGGAAAGCCAGACAATGTCTTGCTTGCAGTGGGCTTGAGGCCATGATTTAACACTCTCATAAAAAACTCAGTGATTAATTAGGACTAGTTACCTATTGATTATTTTACACAGAATTATCTGTCCAGAGAGTGATGGTCATTTTCTGGTGGTCCAGATACTAAAATTGTGTCTGCACCCTCATCTTTAAATCAAATTTCATACATGAAATAAAAAAGGAGAGCCATAAAAAAAAGGAGAGCCATGTAAACAATTGAGGAATAATCCAGAGCTTTCACATATATCTTTTTTTTGTTAAAAAAAAAGATACACATGTAGACATAACCATGTTATGTGAATTTTAATTCTTCTGCATGCAGAGGAAATTATTTGCTTTTGCATATAGTACAAATGTACTGTAAGCATTATAAGTCATCAGTAAATTAGAATTGAGCTAGGAACATTTGCTTCTAAACTTTAATTATTTTCAGTGTAAAATTGCCTTTGATTGCAGTTCAGTATAGTTTTCACCCAGTTCTACGCTTGCACCTGTTTTACTGTTATCCCTTATCTCAAACACTGAGCAGCCCCTGTTGTGTGTATATACTCTGCATATATGTAATTTCAGTATAAATATAGAGCATACCTCCAAATTGTCCTGATTCCATTGGGACTGTCCCACAGTCACTTCCAGCTTCCAGTTTGCTCTGATAAATGGACATGACTGGAGGTAGGTTTTTATTATTATTATTATTATTATTATTACTTTATTTTCTTTTGTGTAGATGCATTTTCATAACAACAGAACTAATTATATTGGTCCTACAGCACCTCTGTGGGATCAAAACTGTTTCTGTGAATGGCAGGGACCTAACCTATGCGGCCATATCATTGAAGTAAACCAATTTGGTCCTACAGGGCTTTCTGCATAACCTATACTGAATATGTGAATAACGCGGCCGCATCCAAGGAGAGAGAGCGCTTCGGAGGAGGAAGAACACGACGAAGGGAGAAGACAGCAATGGTAAGTGAAGCGTAGAATAAGTCATTACAGAGAGAAGCCAGGGAAGAATGAAATGGTGGTAGATATAGTGACAGAAGGGGCATGTGAGAATAGGCACATACAGGGGCACATGTGGATAGCTGGGCACATAAAGGGGGCATGTGAAACACAAAATAATAAGGTTATAGTGGAGCGCTATATAACATGTATCCTTTTGCAGCCTTAACTCACAACACTTAGAAATGGTATGACAATTCCACAAATAATTAAAGCAAAAAAGAGGTGAGTATTAGCGCTAGGTTTAAAACACAGCAGGATGTGCAGGTTATCAATGTATAACAGTCTTAATGCAGTCACTAGGGATATCGTGCTTCAAAAATCTCTGATAGTATTATATATTGCTGCTGTCCAAGTCCTTAAATCTTGATGAATACAGTCTGATAACAGAGATAAAGAGGAGGCTTACAGTTCAAAGGTTTTGTCCTTTCAGATCTGCTCCTCGTGTTTGTTCTCCGTCGCAGCTGATAGTAGAAATCACAGTGGGTCTCTGTGTGTAGTTGGCGGCAAAGCTGATTCTCTCTCCTGCTGACAGTTGACAGTTTCTCTCCCGGGATCCAATGAGTATGAGATGCAGTGTCTCAGGTGGGGGAGCCTCAATCTCAGCACCGATATTACAGATAGTACAAATGTACTGTAAGCATTATAAGTCATCAGTAAATTAGAATTGAGCTAGGAACATTTGCTTCTAAACTTTAATTATTTTCAGTGTAAAATTGCCTTTGATTGCAGTTCAGTATAGTTTTCACCCAGTTCTACGCTTGCACCTGTTTTACTGTTATCCCTTATCTCAAACACTGAGTAGCCCCCTGTTGTGTGTATATACTCTACATATATGTAATTTCAGTATAAATATAGAGCATACCTCCAAATTGTCCTGATTCCACAGTCACTTCCATCTTCCAGTTTGCTCTGATAAATGGACATGACTGGAGGTAGGTTTTTATTATTATTATTATTATTATTATTACTTTATTTTCTTTTGTGTAGATGCATTTTCATAACAACAGAACTAATTATATTGGTCCTACAGCACCTCTGTGGGATCAAAACTGTTTCTGTGAATGGCAGGGACCTAACCTATGCGGCCATATCATTGAAGTAAACCAATTTGGTCCTACAGGGCTTTCTGCATAACCTATACTGAATATGTGAATAACGCGGCCGCATCCAAGGAGAGAGAGCGCTTCGGAGGAGGAAGAACGTGACGAAGGGAGAAGACAGCAATGGTAAGTGAAGCGTAGAATAAGTCATTACAGAGAGAAGCCAGGGAAGAATGAAATGGTGGTAGATATAGTGACAGAAGGGGCATGTGAGAATAGGCACATACAGGGGCACATGTGGATGGTTGGGTACATTTAGGGGGCATATGTGGATAGCTGGGCACATAAAGGGGGCATGTGAAACACAAAATAATAAGGTTATAGTGGAGCGCTATATAACATGTATCCTTTTGCAGCCTTAACTCACAACACTTAGAAATGGTATGACAATTCCACAAATAATTAAAGCAAAAAAGAGGTGAGTATTAGCGCTAGGTTTAAAACACAGCAGGATGTGCAGGTTATCAATGTATAACAGTCTTAATGCAGTCACTAGGGATATCGTGCTTCAAAAATCTCTGATAGTATTATATATTGCTGCTGTCCAAGTCCTTAAATCTTGATGGATACAGTCTGATAACAGAGATAAAGAGGAGGCTTACAGTTCAAAGGTTTTGTCCTTTCAGATCTGCTCCTCGTGTTTGTTCTCCGTCGCAGCTGATAGTAGAAATCACAGTGGGTCTCTGTGTGTAGTTGGCGGCAAAGCTGATTCTCTCTCCTGCTGACAGTTGACAGTTTCTCTCCCGGGATCCAATGAGTATGAGATGCAGTGTCTCAGGTGGGGGAGCCTCAATCTCAGCACCGATATTACAGAGGAAGAGGAAACAAAATGTACAAAAGCCAGATAGTGTGATATCGTCACAGTAATCTTTAATGAAAAAAGGCATAAGAACTAGTCACAAAAGGAGTGCAATAAAGTGCATGTAATGAAATAAAGATGATAGAAGACTTTGTCTTTCTTTGTTCTGGATTGCAGAGATAACAGATATCACAATAGTGTACTCCAACGCGTTTCGGATGGGAACCTGCCTTTGTCAAGGCTATACTGAATGATATACTATTGAAGAACATATAGAGGAAGAGACTATAGGGGATGTATCCTATTGGTTAAAAGTTGAGATCCAATTAGATATAAATATAATGTATAAGCTGATACAGATGTATTAAAAGTGATAAATACATAAATACATTTTACTAAAAAGATAGAGAATTACTAAAAAATACAGTTAAAAATGCCACAGTTAAAAATAAAGAAAGAACCAGTTTATAAACCATGATGGGAATGAGGGGATTGGTCATATTAAACATAGATCTAAAATGAGGAGTTCATAAAAACCATTTAATTATTCTAGATTAAGACCCCCAGGGTGTAAAGACTCCATATCATAAATCAGCGCATTTCCTTATTAGCAAGGGTTTCTGCACTGTTGTTCTCCCTCCATTTGGGTGTAACCCTTTTTATCCCAATAGCTTTAGTGATTGATGATGGTGAGCATGAATGTGTATTTTTAAAATGCACTGAGAGTTTGTGGTTATTAATATTGTTGAGATGCTCAGCCCATCTTATTGGGCATTACGTGGCCTGCTGGTTCTACCAATATTTTTGAAAGGAAGGGGAAAAGGAAAGGGAAGAAGGATAGCACAAGGGTATAAAGGCAACGGGAAGTCAAAACATGTATATTGTATGATATTAGGTGCTACACACAGTTCACAAATATGCAAATTAGGAGAAAACAAAAAGCCAAAGCTAGCTGTGGCTAGAAGTGGACAGACGAACTGCTTGGCGCACACTAATTAAGTGTCAGGAAAAATAGGAACACCCAATACAATGTAAAATCTAATCTTTAATCAGGAGTAGTAAAAAATACAAAAAAATAATAAAGAAAACAAAAAAACACACTAAACAGATATCTGTATAATAATCTGAGTCCCAGTATAATTTGCTTTATGAATTTTTGCACTAAGAAATGTGCTCAGTAAAGAATTTTTGCTAATTAAAGAGCTGTGTGTCTCTGTACCTTTACGGTTTGATTCATTTTATCACTTTTCAGTTGTTATTTATTAGCAATCTATGGTCTCACAGGAATCATCTGAGCATGCTACTTTGTGATTATTACTTAACCTTATGTGTTATCACAACCATAAACAGCTGTCTATGTAGCATAGTGGTTTAGCTGGTTACCTGGGATTAGAAGGTCTGTGAGTTCAATCCTGTCTGGTGAAAGTTCTTATTTTTTATAATTCAATCTATAACACACTAACTTTACTGACCAGAATTTTTAATTCTAAGACATGTTTTTAAGCATTGTGGTACTTATTTCCTTTGATTAACCAGCAATACTAGTATTTAGTAGTTCCATCTGAGAGAGGCAAGATATGCCCAGCTATTTATTCATGCCTTTTCCTTTTAATGTCCTTACAGCAGCATTTTATTCTTTTTGGTCCCGTTTTTCTGGGGGATTTTATTATCCATGTATATAATATACAGCTTTGATGCTTTTGTACTATTTTTATTAGAATTTGTTTTTTATTGATCTTTTTGTTTTTAGATCCCTCATTTTGGGACAACCAACCACTCATGCACCTGCAATTCGGAACGCCTTATAAACCCTACCTGTTGAGAGGAAACAATCACCAGCACCCTTTGAAAAAGCCGGACACACGGCGAAACGCGTGTCAGCTTCTTCTGACAGCCTGCAGACCTCGATTACAGCTTTATTCTCCTACATGGTTGTATATTCTATACGCTGGATTGCATGCTGATCTTGGTTGTTTGAAGTGTATTTTCCTACAGGGTCTGTCTCACTCTGTTGTGTTTTCTTGCCGATTTATTCACTGTGTTCATTTGGCCAAACTGTTTTGTGTATTAGACTAGCTAGCTTAGGGACATATACAGACCCAGAATGGGCAAATCATAGCCGTGAGGCTATTAGTCTCCTTTTTAGGGATAGCTTTTTGTCCTTCCCAGAATAGTTTAGAACAGTTAAGTGGCCCTCAGCTAGCATTTTTTGTCAGTGCGATTACACAGGAACGTGATATTTTTTGTATATTTCGCCTTGATGCTGGATCATTAGCTAGGATCTATCCTTGATTATACAGATATCTGTTTTGTGTGGTTTTTTGTTTTCTTTATTATTTTTTTTGTATTTTTAACTACTCCTGATTAAAGATTAGATTTTACATTGTATTGGGTGTTCCTATTTTTCCTGACACTTAATTAGTGTGCACCAAGCA
>WWET01001139.1:244960-260650 GCA_011038615.1 Limnodynastes dumerilii | reverse complement strand
ATATATATATATATATATATATATATATATATATATATATATATATATATATATATATATATATATATATATATATATATATATATATATATATATATATATATATATATATATATATATATATATATATATATATATATATATATATATATATATATATATATATATATATATATATATATATATATATATATATATATATATATATATATATATATATATATATATATATATATATATATATATATTAGTATACATATATACATACACATGCACACACCTATTAGATGTTTGTGTATATACATATATATATATATTTATTTTTAAAACATACATCTATATATATGTAGGTGTGTGTGTGTGTATGTATGTATGTATGTTAAAAATAAAAAATATATATTTGATATTTGTGTTCGTGTATATATATCTGATAGGTATATGCATGTTAAAAAAAAATTGCATATTTTCAGTCCTGGGCCCCACAATTTCTGATGGCGGCCCTGATGAGGGCTGGGAGGATGTCTGTGTGTATTAGAAATACTATTATAATTTTCAACAGATCCATCTATATGTGTTATATGAGTTACATAGCATGTCATGAACCTGACCTCATCTGAGACTGAGAGAAGGGGTAATAAATAAAACCAACCACCTAGTCTGTTCTACAATAATTAATTTCCCCAGTTTACCTCACAGACCACTCAATACATATTAATCTGCCACCACCAAGATTGACAGGCAGCGTACAAGCTGTTGCCAGTGGCCTTCTGTTCCTCCTTTCCACAAGACTAGCACAATATAATTTTAGCAGAATTATCATAAACTAAAAATGATCTATCCTGTTACAACTATGTAGCACTGAGAATCCAGCTGATCTGACACCAGAATTCACAAGAACACAGAGACATGAACTTATAAATTGATATTTAATATAAAAAGGAAATCACAATGCTTATATACAAAAATGATACAATGAAATATCTGAGTCAAAAAAAATATCTGATTCAAACAAATTTAACCATATAGATAAATCTACCAGTGATAGATATTAATCATTCAGCTGTGAAGAGGTGGTAACAGTATGAGGGTCAATAAATAAATAAGAGTTAGACATTACTGCGTATGTATAACATCTTTTTGAATAGTAAAGGAGTAATGGCAATATTTTCAATAACATGTTTGGAGTGCAGGGGGAATCCTGTATATATAAAGCGCTTTTTATCTCTGTGAAAAAATATGTTTCAGAAAAACATGGGAGAGGTTATTCACTTGTGTGAAATTTCTAATGTCTAACAAGACCTGATTTGTAAGTAATACCTTCCCCACATTTAGAGCATGGAAATGTCTTATTGCCTGTGAATCACTTTGTGACTAAAAAGACCTGCTTTCTGTGTAAACCATTTCCCACACTCAGGACATGGACAAAGGTTTTGCACCTGTATGAATTCTCTGATGTTTAGCAAGATTTGATTTCTGTGTAAAACATTTCCCACACTCAGGACATGGAAATGGTTTCTCACCTGTATGAATTCTCTGATGTTTAGTAAGATCTGATACTTGTAGAAAACATTTCCCACACTCAGAACATGGAAAAGGATTCTCACCTATATGAATTTTATGATGTCTATGAAGATGTGATTTGTGTGTAAAACATTTATCACACTCAGAGCATGGAAAAGATTTCTCACCTGTATGAATTCTATAATGTCTATGAAGATTTGATTTCTGTCTAAAACATTTCCCACACTCAAGACATGGAAAAGGTTTCTCACCTGTATGAATTTTCTGATGTTTAGTAAGATGGTATTTCAGTCTAAAACATTTCCCACACTCAAAACATGAAAAGGGAGTCTTGCCTGTATGAATTGTACGATGTTTATTTAGATTTGATTTGTGTGTAAAACATTTCCCACACTCAGGACATGGAAAAGGTTTCTCACAAGTATGAATTCTATGATGTTTAGTAAGATCTGATTCTTGTAGAAAACATTTCCCACACTCAGGACAAGGAAAAGGTTTCTCACCCATATGAATTCTATGATGTTCAATTAGACATGCTTTCTCTTGAAACCTTTTACCACACTCAGAACAAGAAAAGTGTTTCTCATCTGTATGAATACTATGATGTCTACGAAGATGAGATTTCAGTGTAAAACATTTCCCACAATCAGAACATGGAAATGGTTTCTCACCTGTATGAATTCTATAATGTCTACGAAGATCTGATTTCAGTGTAAAACATTTCCCACACTCAGAACATGGAAATGGTTTCTCACTTGTATGAATTCTCTGATGTCTAATAAGGTCGACATTTTTAGCAAAACATTTATCACGTGCAGAACATGAAAACTGTTTATCAACCCCATCAGCCCTCCAATGTGCCACAAAATCTGTTTTGTGATATCCATCATGATTGCAAAGATCAGGTGTTATATCTGCCCTGGGTCGTATTAAAGGTACATTTACAGTAATTGTTTGTGCTCCTGAGGAATCTTGTTGAAAAATGCAACTTTCTATTTTACTATCTGCAGATGAAAAATGATCCTCCGAGGTATTTCTACTGCTGTTTTCCACTGCAAATTTAAAGGAAAAATGTATTTAATAGATGCAAATGTTTGTTATCAGGTGTAATTACCATGTAGTGATGAGCAACTATAATAATAAGCAAGAACAGATATAATCCTATGATCCTTAGTGTTTTAGTCAAAGGATAGACAGATCCAAAAATAATAATGTAAATTATTTGGCTGAAGGTTACTTACTAAAATATACCAAGATGCTCAGTTCCCATAGTGACGTGTGAGCAACTCAAGACAGTATAGCGTGAGGATACTGATGAAAACAGGGGACTAAGAACAAATTATATAGCTTAAACCAGTAAAGAAAACCATCTTATACAGTGGCGTGGAACACCACTAAATTATTTGCATGGCAAGTATGTAAACACCATTTGAGAATATATATACATGTACTACTTAAAAGGGCCTATTGTGTTGAATAACATTGTCTTAGTATATGAATAGATACAGAATACAGGGCCTGATTCAGACCTACATATGTATTCCGTTCGCATGGAGGTCTAGAAGTATGCATGGAAGAGGGGAGTTCTGGACACTTGTGTGTCCAACAACCACCCTTGAGTGTTCCATACGGATCTGTGTCTGGATCCGACCCATAATTCCTATCTATGTTTAGTGAATATTACTCACCTGTGCTGATACGTACAGGGATTCTCTCCTCCAGACACTGCAGATCCCCACTCACACACTTCTCTTCTTTTACCTCTAGAATTTCAACTTTATCATCAATCAGATCTTCCCCCTCAATATCCCACAAACAATAAAATATAACAAATTAAATAATGTTTGAGTTAATGAACCAACACTATACTTTGTTTAGACCTCCAATGCTATCTACCTGATACACCTGTATTACACAATGATCTTCCTCTTTATATCCATTTACATATAGATGACAGGGAGATCTCTCTCGGGTATTTTTCTTCTTAAAACCATCTGTAGACAACACAATTATGCAATAACTTGTTAATTTGCAATTATTATAGAAAGAGTATTGGATAATACATGATCGACTGCTCTTACCCACTGATTGTAGAGTCTGGTGATTATCTATTAAAACGTCCTTGTAGAGATTGTGGTGTCCTTCTATATACTCCCACTCATCCATGGAGAAATAGACAGCGACATCCTGACACCTTATAGGAACCTGACACAAAAAATGATAGTCATTGGTCATACACATCCCCTGGTGTCACTGTATAATGTCCCATTCCCAGCAGTCACCTCTCCAGTCACACACATCCCCTGGTGTCACTGTATAATGTCCCATTCCCAGCAGTCACCTCTCCAGTCACACACATCCCCTGGTGTCACTGTATAATATCCCATTCCCAGCAGTCACCTCTCCAGTCACACACATCCCCTGGTGTCACTGTATAATATCCCATTCCCAGCAGTCACCTCTCCAGTCACACACATCCCCTGGTGTCACTGTATAATATCCCATTCCCAGCAGTCACCTCTCCAGTCACACACATCCCCTGGTGTCACTGTATAATATCCCATTCCCAGCAGTCACCTCTCCAGTCACACACATCCCCTGGTGTCACTGTATAATATCCCATTCCCAGCAGTCACCTCTCCAGTCACACACATCCCCTGGTGTCACTGTATAATATCCCATTCCCAGCAGTCACCTCTCCAGTCACACACATCCCCTGGTGTCACTGTATAATATCCCATTCCCAGCAGTCACCTCTCCAGTCACACACATCCCCTGGTGTCACTGTATAATATCCCATTCCCAGCAGTCACCTCTCCAGTCACACACATCCCCTGGTGTCACTGTATAATATCCCATTCCCAGCAGTCACCTCTCCAGTCACACACATCCCCTGGTGTCACTGTATAATATCCCATTCCCAGCAGTCACCTCTCCAGTCACACACATCCCCTGGTGTCACTGTATAATATCCCATTCCCAGCAGTCACCTCTCCAGTCACACACATCCCCTGGTGTCACTGTATAATATCCCATTCCCAGCAGTCACCTCTCCAGTCACACACATCCCCTGGTGTCACTGTATAATATCCCATTCCCAGCAGTCACCTCTCCAGTCACACACATCCCCTGGTGTCACTGTATAATATCCCATTCCCAGCAGTCACCTCTCCAGTCACACACATCCCCTGGTGTCACTAAAAAAAAAAAGAACCAACAAAGGTCCAACATGAGATTGGAGCACGGTACATTAAAGCAAATAGTGATAACTATCAGGTGCTGTAAGCTTCAATTACAATGAATTTGACAAGAGTAGAGCAATACAATAGATGTCACAAGGAAATGCCACATGCCACTCCGAGCCACTAGACAAACGGAATCACTCCATTGTAATATATCGACGCCAACCAAGGTTCCCAGATTTTCTGAAATTTATGCAGGGCTTTCCTGGATGTAAAAACATGTTTTTCATGGGCAATTGACTCATTTACCAGAGAAATCCATTCTCGCAAGCTAGGCGGAGACTGGGCCATCCACTTACGGGATACCACTACCTGAGCCAAGGAAAACAAGGAGTACAGGTATTTAGAGGGATATCCCTCAAACGTGTCATTCAGTGAAATTCCGAAAATACACATCTTTGGGTCAATAGGAAGGACTACATCCAGGGTATCTAAAGCGGTGGTCCAAACTCCCCGCCAGAACCAGAAGACCTGAGGACAATCCCACAATAAATGCCAAAAGGTACCAATCCCCGACCCGCATCTATGACAACCATCATCCGTGCGCCTGCCAAGCTTTAATAATCTCTGTGGGGTCAGGTATACCCTATGCAAAATGTAAAAGTGTACTTGTTGGAAGCGCACAGACGATGTCGCTCTTCTGCTAGATTGAAGGGCAACGTCCCAATCCTCAGGCTCCAGACTCCCCAGATCTTCCTCCCATTTACTTTTAAGAGTAGATAAATCAAGAGATGCTGTGGACCTCAGGGCAGAGTAGGCAACAGATCTAGCCCCCTTTCTGGGTAGATCTCTAACCATACGCACTATCGGGGAGGGTACAATACTTGTAGGGTTATCGGGAAATTGCGCTAACAAGGCGTGTCGAAGTTGAAAATAACGAAATAGGTAATGACGTGGGATAGAAAACTCCCCTTCCAATTGACTAAATGATTTAAGTACCGAATCTTGGTACAGATTACCCAAAGAGGTGACGCCAAACGGACCCCAAACACTGCTTTCATCCAGCCCCGCCAGCTCAGGTAGATGGCGGTTATGCCACAGGGGAAAATCCGGATCAAGGCCCTCGCCACCGAAAATGGAGCAAGCTGCCTTCCAGACCAATCTAGCTTGACGCAACAGAGGGGGAGCAGTGCGGGTCTCACCTGTTATCAACAAGTGTAGTGGGGATAAATTAGTACACCCCATCACATCCAAAAAATGCTTTGAGGTGAGGTCTAACGAGCCCTGCACCCACTCCAACAGTGAAGCCAGCTGAGAGGCAAGGTAATACCAACGGAAGTTAGGGAGGGCTAGTCCAGCTTCATCTTTATGTTGTTGGAGAACACTTAAACGAACCTTGGATCTGCCACTCCCCCACAGGAATGAGGAAATATTACTGTGAATTTTTTTAAACAAATCTATAGGGAGATAAAGGGGAGAGTGCGATAGAGGATTAATCTATAAATTTAGTTGAATTCAGCACTGTAAACAGATATATGACTGATCATATGAAGTACAGTATGTCACTCTCACCAATCCTCTCTGTCCCTGTGTTATTACAAGATACAACAGATATGTCATGTGAAACCACCATAATCCTCCTCACCTCTCCAGTCAGCAGATAGAGGATCTCCAGGGTGTAATTTAATATGTTCCCAGTCATGTGACACCTCTTCTTGTCCATAATAAAAAAAAGAATTGGAATGGTTCTTTTTGCTGAAAATGTGAACTATGCAGACAAAACAAAAATAAACTGAAATAAGTACTAAAAGAGTTATATGAAAAGTATTAATATTTATGTTGTTACATTGGTATAACCTCTACTTAGACGTGATCAATGATTATGCAATGATCACTAAGCATCCAATGAAAATCTCTGACACTAAAGACATAGGGCCAAATGCATAACATACGTCGGCCGAAATACGTTTGTCAGATGCCGAGGATAGCTAGTAACTAATTTACGTAATCTATGTATCGTTTTGTTATGTAGATTGCGTATATGCGCATGCGTAGTAGCTATCCTCGGCATCTGATGGGCGTATTTCGGCCGACGTACGTTGTTGTGGATCCGGACCATAATGTCATGTTCAGTGATATAAACACATCAGAAACATCCAACTCTGAGACACATCACAGCCATGAAAACCTAAGCAGGAAACTAATCAGAGACTATAGAGAGCAGTATGGAAGCAAGAGCTGGAAAGTGCAGCAACATCTGGAAGATCCTGACAGACAAATGAGAATCCCTGTGACTGTGATGCACAATGACACTCCTAGAAACACTGACACTGATGCACTATGACTGGAGACTATTATCATTATCCCTCTATATACTTATATACACAGACACTGACCACATATACATGTTACCACCTGCACAACTCACATTAATGTCCCCTTATGTGCTGCCCACCTCCAACCCGGAATAAATTTGACGCCACTTCCTGTATCTGCGTTCCACCTGACTTCCAGTCCCAGGCTCTGACTTCCTTTCATTGCGTTGCACATACTTTAGCTTCCTGTCCTCAGAATGGAGAGCGGCGGCCATTTTCCTGTGGTCCAGAACTCTATGTTATATCCCCCAATCACCAGACTTCTGTTTTTGTTTATTTTGCAGTTGTTTGAACTCATCACAGAGAAAATCTCAGCCAAGTAATAAAAAAAAATCCCCAACAACCCTATATGTCAGTTTGGCCTACTTTATATTTCTAGACCTTGGAGGGAAGAGATAAATTCCGGATTGGGGGCGGGGCTAAATGACGCTATTTATGCGAAATGCGTCATCATGAAGTCCCGCCTTTGTCAATCACTATTGTAATGTCTGGTGTTCAGGGGGTGGGCGGCGCTTGATGAGATTATCAAGTCCCGCCCATCTCTAGTAACTATAGGGATTACAATAGCGGTTGAAAGGGGCTCTCCCTGGATATCTGTAGGGTAAACCCTGCTGTATTGTGAAAGCCATTAATTTCAGCAAGGGTGCAAGTCTAAATAACATGATTTATGCAAATTGTGACAGAAGCCTCACCCCCTAACTATCAGCAAATTGCATCATCAAGTTTTGCCTTGCCCTTAGTAACAATAGGAATACTAGTGTTACCAGGGAGGGGGGACAGTACTTCTGCCTATTGCAGGAAATTTGCAGGCTCCACATTTCCAGCGATGGTGATGCCAGCGATTTAAATAGGAAGCGCTTAGTGCTGATAGGAGGATCGCCAGCCATGGAACTGTGAATGGTGCAGAGCGGTCAGGTGACTGCATCCAAGATGGCTACCTTCAGGCTCAAGGTAAGGTGGTCAGTTAAGTTGGAAACACTGGGGATGTGAGGCAGTGTAGGCCACGCTGGAGACTTAAGACCAGCACGGCTGACAAACACCAGTGAAAGACTACGTTTAACTTCAAAAGTCCCATGCTTTGTGACATGCTCATGGAAACCATGTCTGGTCATGGAAAAGGAAGTAAAGGGCTTGGGAGACGCAGTGCTACGAGGCAAAGGAATGTTCTGAAAGACAGTATCCTGTGCGTAACCAAACCCACGATCTGGCTCACAGGGGAGGTATGAAGGGCTCATCTATGAGGAAATCCGCAGAGTCCTTAAGGTTTTCCTGGAGAATGTAACAACCTACAACCAGTCATGGCAAAAGGATGAACATCACTGCCATGGATGTGGCATATGCCCTGAAATGTCAGGGCTGCACTTTGTACGCTGTCACGTTAAGCAACACAAAGGCAGTGTTCAAGACAGTATCTTGGTCTGTGCTGATACTACACTGTTGTAGCCGTTTCAAGGCCTTATATACAGGACAGTAGAAATGTTAAGATCAGCATGATATAGAGGGTGTAATACTCTGCTAATTCTGACAGCTCTACTTCTCGTGTCACTTATGAACTGAGCACAGTAGTAAATTACTGACATTGTATACACATGGAGTGAAAGACACTTTAAAGGCAGCAACTTCTGTTTTGAGCTAATATCACTGGCTTCCTTGTGTGGTGCAAGTCCCCGCACCAATGCCTGTCATTACAAAGCAGGGACGGACGAAAGTTGCTTTGACAGCCTTTTAGATTTCTTTTATGGATGGGTGAGTATGTGACTGGGATACTCAACCGTTCATTTCCGGAAGCGCCGGCGCCGAACTACCGAAGACGTGAGCAGTCCTGTCTGGGGATTTAGAGTTAGGCTGCATGGTGGGAGACTTAGGGTGAGGCTACTGGAGCCGAGAGACTTCTTTTTCTATATACAAGGAATCCCCACAGGATACCTGGAATGCATTTTATTGTTTCATTAATTTATTATGTCAAGTTTTGTTGGTGAATAAATAATAAAATAAAATTCACAAAGCACACTGAAATATTATTGGAAAAAGACAAAGAGGAAAGAAACCTTTATTGTGATTAAAACCAAGAGAGAAAAAAGGTGAGTGCACCTTTAGATTGGGAGTGCACGGTGTGCCACAGTGAAGCACGATAGGCTGTGTTTTCTCTTTTTTACTGTACACGGAGCAGACGGCAATGGGACGGAGAGAGCACCCGGTCTGAGAGGAACACCATAGAGATCAAATTTTGGAGGCATGAACTCAAGAGGAGGAGAATACATGAGTAGAAACGTCTTTGTCTTCTGTTCCCTAATTGATTTCGTATTGCACAAGGAGAGGATTTTCTGCTTTGTATTTGAGGACAATTGATCTAGAAGAATAAAAAGAAAGGAAAAGAGGAAAAAAGGATATTATTATTATTATTAACGTTTATTTATAAGGTGCCACACAGTCTCCGCAGAGCCGTACAGAGGCAATAGCAAAGACTGCAAAACCTGCAATCCACTCCTGTCTGCAATCCAGACCGACTTGATCCAGCCTGCATCCTGTCCAGTTCTGCCGCCCTGGCAAATTTTCCATCCCTACTTCTCGGTTCTGGGAACCCATCCTGATCTGCGCCAGCGCTTATGCGCAGACAACTACTGCGACCATCCAGCTTCCTGTACGAACCCCAGTGCTCTCTGACCACTCTACCCACGACTGACCCTGTTTCTTCAAAGGACCTAACAAAGACGATATTGCATGAGGGTGGTCTCCTGTTTTCTTCTGTTTAAGCTTGGAGATCTGTTGACAAGGAAGGGGAGAGAGAAAAATCTAAGAAATATTGATTACATGCTATAAGAACAAGAGATGTGTGTGTGTGAGTGTGTAAGTAGGACAGAAATTGGGGTGATATATTTACCTTGCAATATTACACAAAGAGTTTGTCCCTTTGCCTTTCCTTGGGGGGTCGCGATTTATATCTTTCGTGTTGCCGGTTATAGCGTTTGCAGCAGCACGTCTTTCATGTTGCCGGTTATAGCGTCTGCAGCAGCATGTCTTTCATGTCGGTTATAACGTCTGCAGCAGCATGTCTTTCATGTTGTCGGTTATAGCGTCTGCAGCAGCAGGTCTTTCATGTTGTCGGTTATAGCGTGTGTGACAGCATGTCTTGTATGTTGCCGGTTATAGCGTCTGGTCCCTGTATTCTGCGATTGCTATTGGTGTTTCTAGTCTAGCTGTGTGAATCTCCAGTCTGTGTGCATCTCTCCTTGACTCCTGCCTCTCCCACACTTTCTCTGTTCCTCTGTGTGTGAGTCACCTGTGTGATCAGTATTCATTGCGGGATCCCCAGCTCTCTCGCTTCTGCTGCTGTCGGAGTGTCATGTGCTGATTGTCAAGATATTGTGTGCACTCTCCCTCATTATTTTCATCTTGCCCTTGGAGCTATTCCACCTGTTTACACTGCTATTTGGGTATTACATCTGCTCTGTGTATTGCATGTTTGAGTGTTACCATCCCCTCACACTGCTGAGTGTTACATCTGCTCTGTGTATTGTGTGTTTGAGTTCTACCATTCTCTCACACTGCTGAGTGTTACATCTGCCCCGTGTATTGTGTGTTTGAGTGTTACCATCCTCTCACACTGCTGAGTATTACATCTGCTCTGTGTATTGTGTATTTGAGTTCTACCATCCTCTCACACTGATATCTGAGTATTACATCTGCTTATTGTGTCCTGGTTGTCTGATTTATACTAGCTCTCACACCCTCGCTGTCATTGGGATTTATTCATTTATTGTCTGCTAGAATTGGCTGCGTTCTGCTTTTTTACCTCTCTTATTTGTGCAATTCCCACATTGTACAGGCCTGGTATCTGCCACAAGTTGCCATAGTCACACTAGCCACTGCTTTACATTATCTGATTGTGTGTGCTGTGTGTTACTAGGTCCTGGGAGTTTGTGCATGCATTTCCTCCACAAATCTGTGGGTCACTTGAACTCCGACAGAAGTTCATTCTGTTATTCCTTACCAATCTCTCTACCACTTACCTGGGTTAAGCACTCTACTCATCAGACCACCCTGGGAACAGGCACTAGGGTCCTTGACCTGCTACTGGCCTGAAGCCAAATTCATCCCCAACATCAGGGGATCTGGTGAAAACCTGGCCGGTAGTTAGAGCAGGGGGGGCATTATATGAAGTTTTATTGATGTATAATGTATTTTATGTATGTTCTGTATATGTATAGTGCTTATTTGTAACTGTTTGTTTTGTTTTTTATAACAACACGCAGCGCAGCATGGTTATATGGCTTACCATGCTGACGCTGATAGAACTACAAGGAGTCAAGAACACACCAAGAAGGAATATAAGTAGCGCCTCTATAACCCTTATGCAGCCAAAATATATATTGCAAGGTAGTACCAAACCTTCTTACGAAAATATAAATCAAAAAGTGCAACAAAGTAACGGCGCTAGGGTGCAAACACAGAGAATATCCAAGCTACCTCGTATGTCTGATGTACTATCAAAAGGAACATATGCAGGCAACTAGTGTCAGCACAGCAACATTGAAATATGACAAAATTCATATATATTATGCGTGACAACACACCTTCACGTCCCTGCATCACATCACTAAACCGAGAGGAGACAATACAGTCTCAGTCCCAAAATCTCAGTAAGTACATGACAGCTTATAGTTCGATGGTTGTAAACAGACACTGGATCAAAGTCAGAGCAGAACGGGTATTTTTCTTTACTCTCAGAAAGTGATTCTACAGCATTACCTCTATTACAGCTTTACATCTGAGCTGAGGACATTTCTTATTACAGTTTTCTGCAGCCCTACTCCCTTCTACAATTTGGTTATCATGGGGAAACACTCCCATCCTGCTGCAGCTACAAAGCTTAAACAATATGCCCATCACCCCAGCAGGGTTTCCCTGTCTCCTTCACCTTCCCCCTCTGGAAGCTCAGGATTCTGTGTCTCAAAGTTCCACACCAGCTCCGCCACAGTCAAATATGATGCTTGCGCAATTAACGGAGGCCATCAATTCATCAGATTAGCACGAGAAAGAGTGGGTGAGGTTGAGTCGAGAGTATCTGTCTTGGAAGATACTGTTTCTCCGTTAAAGAATCAGCTCACAGATCTACAGTCGCAGATGTCCAGTGTCCTGTCTAAATTATGCGATATGGAAGGTCAGCCGAGAAGAAACAACGTGCGGTTAGTGGGGTTCCCAGAAAAAGCAGAGGGTGCAAATCCAGAGTCATTCCTAGAATCCTAGTTAACTCATCAGGTTGACAAAACAGAATTTACTTCGCAATTTGCTATTGAACGAGTGCACTGGATGCTGGGACAGAATTCTCAGAAATGCTGACAGTTAGTTATATGCACCATATTTACACACAGTGTTCTGGCAACACTGTTGTTCTTCTTACTGATCTCTTATTCTTAAAAAAATTAAGACCTACAATCCTGATATAGTGTGTCTACTTGAGACTCATTTGGTGGGTAACAAGGTCTTGTCTCTTAGAAAACCTTGGGTAGGAAGGGCATGTCACACACCCTTTACATCTCATACATAGGCGGGTGGGGTTGTTTTAAATAAAGCTCATATAGATCCACAGGGCCACTTTATTTTTCTTAAGATTGTATTTTATTCAACTGACATTATCTTAGCGGCCGTTTACATTCTTTCAGACCGCATTTACGCAATCTACGTAAGAAAAAGATACATAGATTACGTTAAAAAATGACTACACATGCGCAGTAGTAAAGATCTTTAAACACCATATGTATATGTTATATGTCCGGTACCCTGAATACAGGACTATAACTTGGAAAACGGGGGGAGGGGGGGGGACAAGAAGAACAAAAAGGGGTCATTAAGAGGTATGAGGGTTATTATATGCACTGCCCAATATTCAGATTAGGGGCTAGCTTTTAAGACTTTTAAGATATAGAATTGTCTAGCTGCCTATAGAGGTACCAATTAGTGTGTTCAAATAATTGATAAATGTGTCTTTGGGTAGGTGTATCAATGTGATCTATATAGGGTCCCCATTGTTTTATAGAACCACAAGATCACTTTTTCTCTATATCAGGGAGTGTGGAACTCATTAGCATTGCTTAGCCTTGTAGTAATATCAGCGTCAGCATGGTAAGGCTTCTAACCATGCTGCGCTGTGTGTAATGTGTGTAAAAAAAAATACAGTGTGCAACAAACATACATTAACCCCTTACACTAAGTAGGCATGTAAAAAATAAAATTTCCCTAACTATGTTCCCTAATGTGTGCACTTACCTCCGGTGGTCATCATCTCCTATCCTAAGTGTATGGATGCAGTGTGTGTTGTTTAAAAAAAATAAAAGTTTTGGGCACTCACCGTTTGCTGGCATCTCCCCGGGGAAGCGATGCTGGATGTGCTGAATCTTCTGCACTTGATTGGAGTCTGGGTCCCGTTGATTAAAGTCACTGGTCCGGTTCTCTGGGCTCTTCTTCACTTGCCACGACGTCAGTGACAGTGGTGCTCTAGTGTTTCTGACGTCATCTCTTATATAAAACACTGCCCCCTAGTGACCAAATGATCATTAGGAGCAGCACCTGCACAAGAATAGGAGGTGTCCTCGTCATGGCAAGTGAAGAAGAGCCCACAGAACCTGACCAGCACTTGTTTTTAACTCATGCGAGTTGCTGCGATTTTTTTTAAAGGGCTAATCGCGGTGGTTTTCAATCACTCGTGTGATTTGATTTAAATCGCGGTAAAATCGCGTCTTTGTGAATACCGCGATTTAAACCAAAAAATCGTTTTTTTGTAAATAGAGCCCTTGGTGCTGATACTTGAATTTTCAAGGAATTTGTGGCCAGTCCTTTTTTCAGTCCTGCCCAGAGGAATTCAAGGATGTCACATCTAGAAGCTGCATATTGTAAAAATTCAGCTTCCCTGCACCAGTAAGTGAAAACCTTATAGATCCTGTAGTAGGTACTGGAGGTAGAGCTTTTCCAGGCCTTGAGCAATGTGTTAATTACTCTTGATGAGAAGCCTCTTTCTCTCAACTTGTTAGTTTCAGAAACCACGCCGCTAATTTCAAATGCTGAGGATTTGGATGAACCACCTGTCCCTGCATTAGCAGTGTCGGAATGAATGTAATGGAATGGCTCTTCTCAGCCAGTATGGAAGAACGGCTAGTACAGCCACCTTTTCCTTCTACACTTTTCTTAGCAGTTGCGGTTTAATGGGCACTGGCGGGAACACATAAGCCCGGACAAATTTACACTTTGCTGCTAATGCATCTACTGCCAAGGTTAAAGGGTCTCGGTACCTGGAAAAGAACATTTCCACTTTCCTGTTGTTCCGATTAGCCAATAGGTCCATTTGAGGTGTGCATACTTGGCATATCTGTTTGAACACGGACTTGTCTAGCTCCCGCTCGCCTAGATGTATTGCATGTCGGCTTAGGAAATTGCAGTGACATTGAGATGGCCTGCTATACAAACTGCTGATAGTTTTTTCAAATTTTTCTCTGCCCATTCCAGTATAGGTGTAGCTTCCCTCATCAGAGACCTGCTCCTGGTGCCCCCTTGGCGATTCAGGTACAACACCACTGGCTTCTTGTCCAACTGTACCATCAATTACTTTCCTTTGATATCTTGAGCAAAGTGAGTGCATACCATCATAACCGCTCTCATCTCCTGTGTGTTTGAATATGAGTTGCTTATCCTTAGATTCTACAGCCCTTGTGCATACCTCCATCCGCATTGTGCACCCCAACCTTCCTGGCTTGCATCTGTCGTCACCACAAATGCCTCGTCTTGCTGAAAACATTTGCCTTTCATTAACCTGCGCTTGTCGAACCACCAGTGTAGGCTTGACCTCATATGGCCTGGAAGAAACAAGAGCTGGTCCTGATGTTCTGGGTCCTTGTCCCACTGTCTTAGTAGCACATTTTTTAGAGGTCTTGTGTGGAATATTGCCCATTCCAGGGTTGTCATAAGGCATAGTACCAGCATACAACTTTTTTACTGTTACGTCTTGGATGAGTTTCTGTGTCCTCATTATGGACAAAGCCACTGACATCTTGTCTGTGTCTAACCTTGTTCCGAAGTAATCTATCCCGCACAATGGGATGAATCATATATACACTGCTCAAAAAAATAAAGGGAACACTAAAATAACACATCCTAGATCTAATGAATGAAATATTCTTATTAAATACTTTGTTCTTTACATAGTTGAATGTGCTGACAACAAAATCACACAAAAATTATCAATGGAAATCAAATTTATTAACCCATGGAGGTCTGGATTTGGAGTCACCCTCAAAATTAAAGTGGAAAAACACACTACAGGCTGATCCAACTTTGATGTAATGTCCTTAAAACAAGTCAAAATGAGGCTCAGTAGTGTGTGTGGCCTCCACGTGCCTGTATGACCTCCCTACAACGCCTGGGCATGCTCCTGATGAGGTGGCGGATGGTCTCCGGAGGGATCTCCTCCCAAACCTGGACTAAAGCATCCGCCAACCCCTGGACAGTCTGTCCTCCAGCCCCTGGACAGTCTGTGGTGCAACGTGGTGTTGGTGGATGGAGCGAGACATGATGTCCCAGATGTGCTCAATTGGATTCAGGTCTGGGGAACGGACGGGCCA
>WWET01001139.1:226402-243517 GCA_011038615.1 Limnodynastes dumerilii | reverse complement strand
TCGACGATAAATTCATATAACACATATTCACATACATAAAATCATATACAGCTTGTAACCACTTAATGTATGTAAATGTTTCTTTTTACTAAAACTGCGTATTTTCTCTACAGACGGAGTAATCAAGGAAAGATCGCCAAACTGCGAATGAATGTACAAAGTGTGTCATGTTTAGTATTGTAGGGTAGCTTAAATTATGATGAATATTGTTAGCTAGATGCTGTTAAGACCGCATGTCTGCGGCAGTAGCTAGCGCAATGCATCGGTTAGTTTAATATTTTGTCTGAATGTGTGAAGGAAGTTACTTCGACCCCCCAAGGAGAAGAACAAAAGGATGACCAGGACCAATGGGAGACCATCTGAGGACAAAGACCAATGGAGAAGCGAAGCAGAGGAGAGGATTGAAATTGCTCCAATCAAGCAGGAGTTCGGCGGCTCCTTTCATCTGTGGACTTTAAATAGACTCTGATTTGGGACATTGCTCTCTCTCTCCTTCACCTTCTTATGGGACGATTACCCCAAGGAGAAGAACAAAAGGATGACCAGGACCAATGGGAGACCATCTGAAGACAAAGACCAATAGAGAAGCGAATATCAGCAGAGGATTGAAATTGCTCCAATCAAGCAGGAGTTCGGCGGCTCCTTTCATCTGTGGACTTTAAATAGACTCTGATTTGGGACATTGCTCTCTCTCTCCTTCACCTTCTTATCCTGTGGGACGATTGGATTGACATCTTGACCGCCTGGTGGATGCGCTGCGCTTGTTGCTGTTTGGACTCTGTGCCTTGTCGTTACCCTGTACTTCTGAGTAAATACGGTTTCGTAAGTTGAAACAAACTTTCGCATCTTTCCTATTTTTCGCAATTGCGGTCCGAACTTTCGGATCATAGCGGGTAATTACGTACTGATCCAAGGGCAGTACTTTTGGGGTACATATTTCATACACAGTATTTAGCAATATATATATATATGTTACCTTTTAACAGCTGATTCAATCTTTCCAATATTAACTGTGTCCTTCACTGCAAACAATTCTCAACTATTGGTCACTTTATATACAGACTGCTCATCAGAGGATTTTACCTGTTAGAATTAAACATCTATAATCCTTCCTAATAAGGCTGAATGAATAGGAGAACTTAAGGCCCCTTCCTTCAGTTTACCTAGTCTTATTGCCCCCTCTTTTTGCCCAGCCAGTCTTATAGCCCCCTCTTTATGAGTGTCCAGTCAACCTTATTGCCCCAAGTTTGCGTGTAGCCTAGCCTTATTACCCCCCACTTTTTATTTGTGCAGTCAGCCTTCCCCCCCTTATTACCCAGTCTTATTGTCCTCTCTTTGTGCCCAGCCAGTCTTATAGCCCCTCTTTATGAGTGTCCAGTCAGCCTTATTGCCCCAACTTTGTGTGAAGCCAGCCTTATTGCCCCCCCTCTTTACTTGTGTCGTCATCCTTATTGTCCCCTTCTTCTATTTGTCCAAACAGCATTACTGCCCCTCCTTTTGTTTTCCCAGCCAGTCTAATTGCCCCACCCTTCTGTGTCCAGCCAGTCTTCTTGCCCCCTCTTTATTTGTGTCCAGTCAACCTTGTTGTCCTCACCTTTTGTTTGTCTTAACGGTCTTATTGCCCCCTCATTGAGTCCAGCCATTCTTAGAGCCCCTTCTTTATGTGTGTCCACCCAGCCGTATTGACCCCTCTTTATTTGTGTCCAGTCAGCGTTATTGTCCCCTCCTTGTTTGTCCAAACAGTCTTATTGCCCTCTCTCTATGGTCAGCCAGTGTTATAGCCCCTCTTTATAAGTGACCAGCCAGCCTTATTGTCCAAACTTTATTTGTGTGCAATCAGTCTTATATTCCCCTCCTTCAGTTTGCCCAGTCTTATTGCCACTCCTGTGTCCAAACAGCCTTATTACGTCCCCCACACACTTATTTGTGTGCAGTCAGACTTATGGCCCCTTCCTTAAGTTTACCCAGTCTTATTGCCCCCTCTTTTTCCAGCCAAAACATTGCTACATTTTTCTCCTGACATGGTTGACCTCAGTATTACACACACAACTCTGCACTCATGCCACCTTTTCAGGGAGATGGTCACACTCAAGAGATAAATGGATGAAAGCCCTTGGCTAGACTGATGATAAGGACTGAGAGAATATCCGTGTGCCAATTAGAAATGCTATGACCTCAGCACAAATTCAACACATATATATATATATATATATATATATATGCTACATAGGGTGTCATGACCCTGACAGAAGGCCCTCTGTTCCTTCTTTCCACAAATCTAACATAATATAATTTTATCAGAATTATCATAAAGTCAAAAATGTTCTCTCCTGTTACAACTATGTAGCGTTTGAGAACCAAGCTGACCTGACACCAGAATACACAAGAACAGAGACAAAAAAAAACTATAAATTGATATTTAATATGAAAGGAAATCACAATGCTTATATACAAAAATAATCAAATGAAATACAAAATGCAAACAAGAATAACTTATTCAAACAAATTTAACCACATATAAATCTACCAATGACAGATATTAATCATTCAGCTGTGTAGGAGGTAACTGTGGGCCTGATACGGACTTAAGAAGGAGCTTGAAATTAAGGACCGGATTCAGAACCCCACACATTTACTGTGCGTCCGGGGGTCTGTCAGACGAGAGTCTGCACGCCCCCTGTCACTCTCCTCTGTCGTGCGGGCCTTATGGCAGCTTACGCTGCTATAAGCCTGCATTAAGTGTAACCTGCGGATCAGCAGTCCGTAGGACCACTAATCTGCTGCAGTGTGGAGCCCCCTCCCACACTGTACACTTAGCATGCTTCCCCCCGCCTGCTTTAGCGGGCGGAGAGGGAAGCACAGCCCATTTCTTCGGAAATGGGCTCGGGCAGAACAAAGTTCCGTCCGACTGTTTATAAACTAGGGTTACTATAGTAACCCTAACTTATACATCTGGAGTGCGCATGCGTCCTCAAGTGAAGTCAGGTCACTTACGCACCTTGCTTGCATAACTGACCTATTGTTACTAATTGTGAATCCGGTCCCAAGAGAAGAAAGTTAATCCTGGGCTAGACCATGTTGATTGCAGGGGATTCAAATTTCATCTGTTGCAGTATTAGAGTTGAGGGGTGGCATTTCCTAGCTCAAGTCTAAATAACAGTGTAAAAGTAAAGCTGATCTTAATTTCATGCTTCTTCTTAAGTCTAAATCAGGCCCTGTATGTGGTACCATAAATAAAGTAGAACTGCGTGTATGTCTAAAACCTTTTTGAATGGTAAGAAAGTAATGGCAATACAAATTTATTTTATATTTACATATAAAATGGCTTTTGTGTGTAAAACATTTTGCACAAAAAACATGGGAGAGGTTATTTACCTGTGTTATATTTATGAGGACTGAAAAGACCTGGGGCCAGATTTACTAAGCTGTGCGTTTGGAAATGTGGAGATGTTGCCTATAGCAACCAATCAGATTCTAGCTGACATTCTCTAGTATGTAATAGGAACGTGAGAGCTACAATCTGATTGGTTGCTATGGGCAACATCTCCACTTTTCCAAACCCGCAGCTTAGTAAATCTGGCCCCTGATTCTATGTAAACCATTTCCCACGCTCAGGACATGGACAAAGGTTTTACAGCTATATGGATTATCTGATGTTCATTAAGATCGGATTCTTGTAGAAAACATTTCCCACACTCAAGACATGGAAAAGAATTCTTAGCTATATGAATTTTACGATGTTTATTAAGATTTGATTTGCTTGACAAACATTTCCCACACTCAAGACAAGGAAAAGGTTTCTCGCCTGTATGGATTCTCAGATGCTTAGTAACATCTGATTTGTTTTTAAAGCATCTCCCACACTCAGAACATGGAAAAGGTTTCTCACCTGTATGAATTCTCTGATGTCTACGAAGATCTGATTTCAGTGTAAAACATTTCACACACTCAGGACATGGAAATGGTGTCTCACCTTTATGAATTCTGTGATGTCTAAGAAGATTTGATTTCTGTCTATAACATTTCCCACACTCAGGACATGGAAAAGGTTTCTCACCTGTATGAGTTCTATGATGTTTAATAAGATGTGCTTTCAGCATAAAACATTTCCCACATTCAGAACATGGAAAAGGTTTCTCACCTGTATGAATTTTATGATGATCAATAAGACGTGCTTTCTTTTGAAAGCATTTACCACACTCAGAACAAGAAAAGAGTTTCTCACCCGTGTGGATTCTCTGATGTTCAATTACATCTGATTTGGTTTTAAAACATTTCCCACACTCAGAACATGGAAAACGTTTCTCACCTGTATGAATACTATGATGTCTGCGAAGATCTGATTTCAGTGTAAAACATTTCCCACACTCTGAGCAAGGAAATGGTTTCTCACCTTTATGAATTCTCTGATGTCTATGAAGACATGCATTCTGTGCAAAACATTTTCCACAATCAGGACATGAAAAAGGTTTCTCACCCGTATGAATTCTCTGATGCCGGGAAAGATGTGATTTTCTTATAAAACATTTCCCACACTCAGAACATAAAAATGGTTTTCCACCTGTATGAACCAATTGATGTATATTAACACCTGACTTCTGTGTAAAACATTTCCCACACTCAGAGCACGAAAAAGGTTTCTCACCTGTATGAAGTCTATGATGTTTAATAAGACCTGACTTCTGTGTAAAACATTTCCCACAATCAGGACATGGAAAAGGTTTCTCTCCTGTATGTATTCTCAGATGTCTAATGAGGCGTGCATTGCTATCAAAACATTTATCACATTCAGAACATGAAAATACTTTATCAACACCATTAGCCCTCCTATGTGTCACAAAATCTGATTTGTGACATCCATCATGATTGCCAAGATCAGGTGATATACCTGCACTGGGTTGTACTAGAGGTACATTTACAGTAACTGTGTGAGCTCCTGAAGAATCTGCTTTAAAGATGCAGTTTTCTGCAGATGAAAAGAAATGATCCTCTGAGGTATTTCTGGTGCTGTTTTCCACTGCAAAATTGAAGAGAAAATGAAAAAAAAAATGTTTGGTATCAATAAAGTATAATTATTAATAAAGTGTATTAATAATAAGCAAGAACAGATAAAATATTCAGTGTTGTAATCAAAGGACAGACAGATCCAAAAATAATAATGTAAATTATTTGGCTGAAGGTTACTCACTAAAACATACCAAGAGCCTCGGTTCCCATAGTGAGACGTGTGAGCAACACAAGACAGTATAGTGAAAGGATACAGGTGAAAACAGGGAACCAAGAACAATTCACAAATCTTAAACCAGCAAAGAAAACCATCTTATACAGTGACATGGCACATCGCTATATTATTCACATGGCATTTATGTAAACATCCTTTGAGAATATATATACATGTACTACTTAAAAAGGCCTTTTGTGTTAAATAAAAAATTTTTGATATATGAATAAATGCAGAATACAGGGCCTGATGCAGTTTTCCATATGCATTGAGGTCTGGAAGTCTACACAGAAGAAGGACATTTTAAATACTTATGTGAACCACCCTTGAGTGTTAAATATGGATCTGTGCCTGGAGCTGACCCATAATTCCTATGTATAGTTAGTGAATATTACTCACCGGTGCTGATATGTGCAGGGATTCTCTCCTCCAGACACTGCTGATCCCCACTCACACACTTCTCTTCTTCTACCTCTAGAACTTCAACTTTACCATCAATCACATCTTCCCCCTAAATATCCCACAAACAATAAAAAATAACAAATTATATAATGTTTGAATCAATGAACCAACACTATACTTTGTTTAGACCTCCAATGCTATCTACCTGAATTACACAATGATCGTCCTCTTTATATCCATTTACATATAGATGACAGGGAGATCTCTCTCTGGTATTTTTCTTCTTCAAATCATCTGTAGGAACAACACAATTATATAATAATTTGTTAATTTGCAATAATTATACAAAGAGTATGGGATAATACAGGATCAACTACTCTTATACCCACTGATGGTAGAGTCTGGTGATTATCCATTAGGACGTCCTTGTAGAGAATAGATCCAGGATACAGGGCCTGATTCAGACCTCCATGTGTGTTCCGTTCACACGGAGGTCTGTATGGAAGAGGAGAGTTCTGGACACTTTTGTATCCATAAACCCTTGAATGTTCCATACGGATCTGTGTCTGGATCCAGCCCATAATTTCTATCTATAGTTAGTGAATATCACTCACCTGTGCTGATATGTGCAGGGATTCTCTCCTCCAGACACTGCTGATCCCCGCTCACACACTTCTCTTCTACCTCTAGAACTTCAACTTTATCATCAATCAGATCTTCCCCCTAAATATCCCACAAACAATAAAAAATAAATTAAATAATGCTTGAATCAATGAACCAACACTAAACTAGACCTCAAGTGCTATCTACCTGATACTCCTGTAGTACACAATGATCTTCCTCTTTATAGCCATTTATATATAGACGACAGGGAGATCTCTCTCGAGTATTTTTGTTCCTCAAGCCATCTGTAGGAAGCACACAATTATATAATTTGTTAATTTGCAATTATTGTTCAGGGTTTGTTATTGTGCTATTATTATACAAAGAGTATTGGATAAAACAAGATAGACTCCTCTTACCCACTGATGGTAGAGTCTGGTGATTATCCATTAGGACGTCCTTGTAGAGATCCTGGTGTCCTTCTATATACTCCCACTCCTCCATGGAGAAACAGACAGAGACATCCTGACACCTTACAGGAACCTAGCACAAACAATGATACAGTCATCAGCCAGACACATCCCCTGGTGTCACTGTATTATGTCTCATTCCCAGCAGTCATCTCTATCATTCACACATCCCCTGGTGTCACTGTATAATGTCCCATTCCCAGCAGTCACCTCTCCAGTCACAAACATCCCCTGGTGTCACCTCTCCAGTTACACACATCCCCTGGTGTCACTGTATAATGTCCCATTCCCACCTTCACCTCTCCAGTCACACACATCCCCTGGTGTCACTGTATAATGTCCCATTCCCAGCAGTCACCTTTCCAGTCACACATATCCACTGGTGTCACTGTATAATGTCCCATTCCCACCTTCACCTCTCCAATCACACACATCCTCTGGTGTCACTGTATAATGTCCCATTCCCAGCAGTCACACAAATCTCCTGGTGTCGCTGTATAATGTCCCATTCCCGGCAGTCACCTCTCCAGTCACACACATCCCCTGGTGTCACTGTATAATGTCCCATTCCCAG
The DNA here is from genome assembly GCA_011038615.1 of Limnodynastes dumerilii. Taxonomy (NCBI): domain Eukaryota; kingdom Metazoa; phylum Chordata; class Amphibia; order Anura; family Limnodynastidae; genus Limnodynastes; species Limnodynastes dumerilii. The sequence continues at coordinate 236,247 of WWET01001139.1, read as the reverse complement.
CAGTCACCTCTCCAGTCAGCAGCTGAATGATCTTATTGGTGAGTTCCAGGATCTTCTGGTCATTGCTTCTCTGATGTATCAGTGAGTTAGATGGAGGCACCGTGATAGGGCTCTTACTCTCATTCCACCCTTCTGAAACACAGTTACTCCCAGCGGACGTTACATCTCCACCAGATTTGGTCATTACTGTGTAATCCTGTGTATCAAGACACAATGATAATATCTAGTTGTCATATCGTCCTCTCTCATTACTACAATATCCTTAGTTACTACTTTCTTGTATTCTTCTGTTTTTTTTGTAAGATTCTTTATTGGACCAAAGCAATACTTAGCATACATAGAAGAGGATACAAATGATTAAACATCATACACTGGATAATCTTATATCTTAGTAGTCATAATAGTAATGATAATATCACATAAAATGGTTTATATATCATGTCTTGGTAATTATAGTGATATAAATATACATGGCATACAGAGGGAATATTGTCTTTAGTAGCTGTGCTTAAATACAGTAAAGATCAAATAACAGTTAAGAATTTAAACTAAACGCAACATACAGTAAAAGCATCTATTCATATGGGTGGGACTCTTAGAAGAAATAGGGTTTCATACCATAAAGTATTTCTAAAACATATATGTATTTGAAGCCTGACAGTGGGTGTTAGTGTATTAATGTACCGTGCCCAGGTGTTAAAAAAACGAGCCGCTCTTTTTTCCTTGGAATGTGTAGTCTCCAACCATTCCATACGAAAAAGGTAAAATCATTTTTCACGGAAAAGGGTCATAGTTGGTGGCTGGATTTGAATCCATTGTTGGAGAACACACTTTCAGGCCGCAGCCAAAACAACCGTCACCTTATGTGTCGCTTGTTTGGGGATTTTGGGCCGGATCCAGAACTACGTCCGCCTTGCATAGACAGACGTAGTTCAATAAACAGTAGCTACTGCGCATGCGTAGTAGCTATTGTACGCTGCGCATGCGTAGTAGCTATTGTACGTAATCTGCGTATCGTTTCGATACATAGATTGCATATTTGCGGTCTTTTAGACCGCATATACGCAATCTACGTATCGAAACGAATCTTTTCTTTTGTTTATTGAACTACGTCCGTCTATGTAAGACGGACGTAGTTCTGGATCCGGCCCTTTGATAGTGCTATCTAGGTCCCCTAAGATTGCCCACTCAGGCACAAGTATAGGCATGTATCTGCTCTTGTATCCTTCTAAGCCTACTGGAAACATTTTTCAACATCATTGCAATTACTGCCTTATATATGGCTAGAGGAGGTTGGCATTTTTAAAAGAAAGAGGCGTAATAGAACATGGAAGAGGCGTAATAGAACACGGGGTCATGCATTTAAACTGGAGGGTGGTAGATTCAGAGGAAATGTGCTGAAAAATGACTTCACTGAAAGGGTGATAGATAAGTGGAATAGCCTCCCATCTGAGGGGGTAGAGGTAACACAGTAGAACAGTGTAAACATGCTAAGGATACATATAAGGATATCCAAAATCTTAAAATAAATTAGGGATAAATAGGGTCTAGGGTCAGTATAGTTTTAAATAAACTACTGGGCAGACTGGATGGACTATGTGGCTCTTATCTGCTGTCATGTTCTGTTTCTATGTATATAAAACTACATTTACTAACACTCTTACTAACAGGTTATTCTTTAACAAATTCTCAACTACTATTAATGTTCCAGTCTCTCAATTTAGTTGAACTCAGTGCTGCAAATAAATATATGACTGATGATATGAAGTATGCCTCTCTCTCCAGTCCTCCCTTTCCCAGTGTTAATACTAGATATAAAAGATTTGTCATGTGATAATCCGAAAATCCTCCTCACCTCGCCAGTAAAATCTGTTTTACTACTAGAGATAAGTGATGTCATGTGACAATCCCAGAATCCCCCTCACCTCTCCAGTCACATCCCTGTTTTATGACTAACGATAAGAGTGATGTCATGTGACACTCCCAGAATCCTCCTCACCTCTCCAGCCACATCCCTGTATTATTACTAGAGATAAGAGTGATGTCATGTGACACTCCCAGAATCCTCCTCACCTCTCCAGTCACATCCCTGTATTATTACTAGAGATAAGACCGATGTCATGTGACACTCCCAGAATCCTCCTCACCTCTCCAGTCACACCCCTGTATTATTACTAGAGATAAGACAGATGTCATGTGACACTCCCAGAATCCTCCTCACCTCTCCAGTCACACCCCTGTATTATTACTAGAGATAAGACAGATGTCATGTGACACTCCCAGAATCCTCCTCACCTCTCCAGTCACACCCCTGTATTATTACTAGAGATAAGACAGATGTCATGTGACACTCCCAGAATCCTCCTCACCTCTCCAGTCACACCCCTGTATTATTACTAGAGATAAGACAGATGTCATGTGACACTCCCAGAATCCTCCTCACCTCTCCAGTCACACCCCTGTATTATTACTAGAGATAAGACAGATGTCATGTGACACTCCCAGAATCCTCCTCACCTCTCCAGTCACACCCCTGTATTATTACTAGAGATAAGACAGATGTCATGTGACACTCCCAGAATCCTCCTCACCTCTCCAGTCACATCCCTGTATTATTACTAGAGATAAGACAGATGTCATGTGACACTCCCAGAATCCTCCTCACCTCTCCAGTCACATCCCTGTATTATTACTAGAGATAAGACAGATGTCATGTGACACTCCCAGAATCCTCCTCACCTCTCCAGTCACATCCCTGTATTATTACATCCCCTGGTGTCACTGTATAATGTCCCATTGCCAGCAGTCACCTCTCCAGTCACACAAATCCCCTGGTGTCAATGTATAATGCCCCATTCCCATCAGTCACCCCTCCAGTCACACACATCCCCTGTGTCACTGTATAATGTCCCATTCCCAGCAGTCACCTCTCCAGTCACACACATCCCCTGGTGTCTCCATATAATATCCTATTCCCAGCAGTAACCTCTCCAGTCACACACATCCCCTGGTGTCACTGTATAATGTCCAATTCCCAGCATTCACCTTTCCAGTCACACACATCCCCTGATGTCACTGTATAATGTCCCATTCCCAGCAGTCACCTTTCCAGTCAGCAGCTGAATGATCTTATTGGTGAGTTCCAGGATCTTCTGGTCATTGCTTCTCTGATGTATCAGTGAGTTAGATGGAGGCACCGTGATGGGGCTCTTGGTCTCAATCCACCCTTCTGAAACACTGGATGTTACATCTCCACCAGATTTGGTCATTACTGTGTAATCCTGCGTATGAAGACACAATGATAATATCCAGTTGTCATATCGTCCTCTCTCATTACTACAATATCCTTAGTTACTACTTTCTTGTATTCTTCTTTTTTTTTTTTTGTAACATTCTTTATTGAAGCAAAGCAATACTTAGCATACATAGAAGAGGATACATATGATTAAACATCATACACTGGATAATCTTATATCTTAGTAGTCATAATCGTAATGATAATACCACATAAAATTGTTTATATATCATGTCTTGGTAATTATAGTGATATAAATATACATGGCATACAGAGGGAATATTGTCTTTAGTAGCTGTGCTTATATTCAGTAAAGATCAAATAACAGTTAAGAATTTAAACTAAACGCAACATACAGTAAAAGCATCTATTCATATGGGTGGGACTCTTAGAAGAAATAGGGTTTCATACCATAAAGTATTTCTAAAACATATATGTATTTGAAGCCTGACAGTGGGTGTTAGTGTATTAATGTACTGTGCCCAGGTGTTAAAAAAACAAGCCGCCCTTTTTTCCTTGGAAAGTGTAGTCTCCAACCATTCCATACGAAAAAGGTAAAATAATTTTTCTCGGAAAAGGGTCATGGTTGGTAGTTGGATTTGAATCCATTGTTTGAGAACACACTTTCTGGGCCACAGCCGAAACAACCGTCACCTTATATGTCGCTTATTAAGGGATTTTGATAGTGCTATCTAGGACCCCTAAGATTGCCCATTCAGGCGCAAGTGGTATTTCTATTGATAGTTGATGTCTAGTATAGGCATGTATCTTCTCATGTATCCTTCTAAGCCTACTGGAAACATTATTCAACATCATTGCAATTACTGCCTTATATATGGCTAGAGGAGGTTGGCATTTTTGAAAGAAAGAGGCGTAATAGAACACAGGGTCATGCATTTAAACTGGAGGGTGGTAGGTTCAGAGGAAATGTGCGGAAAAATTACTTCACTGAAAGGGTGATAGATAAGTGTAATAGCCTCCCATCTGAGGGGGTAGAGGTAACACAGTAGAACAGTTTAAACATGCTTGGGATACATATAAGGATATCCAAAATCTTAAAATAAATTAAGGATAAATAGGGTATAGGGTCAGTATAGTTTTAAATAAACTACTTGGTAGACTGGATGGACTATGTGGCTCTTATCTGCTGTCATGTTCTGTTTCTATGTATATAAAACTACATTTACTAACACTCTTACTAACAGGTTATTCTTTAACAAATTCTCAACTACTATTAATGTTCCAGTCTTTCAATTTAGTTGAACTCAGCGCTTCAAATAAATATATGACTGATGATATGAAGTATGTCTCTCTCTCCAGTTCTCCCTTTCCCAGTGTTACTACTAGATATAAAAGATATGTCATGTGATAATCCAAAAGTCCTCCTCACCTCTCCAGTAAAATCTGTTTTACTACTAGAGATAAATGATGTCATGTGACACTCTCAGACTCTCCATCACCTCTCCAGTCACATCCCTGTTTTATTACTAGAGATAAGAGTGATGTCATGCGACACTCCCAGAATCCTCCTCACCTCTCCAGTCAGCAGATAGAGGATCTCCAGGGTGTAATTTAATATACTCTCAGTCATGTGACACCTCTTCTTGTCCATAATGAAATAAGAATTGGAGTGCTTCTTATTTGACGAAAACGTGATCTATGCAAACAGAACAAAAATAAACAGAAATAAGTGCCAAAGGAGTAATATGAAAATATAAATATTTATGTTATGTTACATTGGTATAATCTTTACTTAGACATGAACAATGATTATACTATGATCACTAAGCAGCCAATGAAAATCTCTGACACTATAAAGACATAATGATCACGTTCAGTGATATAAACACATCAGAAATATCCAACTCTGAGACACATCACAGCCATGAAAACCTAAGCAGGAAACTAATCAGAGACTATAGAGAGCAGTATGGAAGCAAGAGCTGGAAAGTGCAGCAACATCTGGAAGATCCTGACAGACAAATGAGAATCCCTGTGACTGTGATGCACAATGACACTCCTAGAAAGTCACTGACGTTGCTGCACTATGACTGGAGATCATTATCCCTCTATATACTTATATACAGAGACACAGATAGAGAATAAACACATTTAAACGTTATCACCTGCAGCAGGTCACATTAATGTCCTTTTGTGCTTCTCTCCCTCAACCCGAAAAAACACCACTTCCTGTGTCTGCGTTCCACCTGACTTCCTGTCTCTGCGTTCCATTTCCTTTTTTTCATGTCCTCAGAGAGTAGTGCGGCGGCCATTTTGCTGTGGTCCAGAAACTATCCTTATCTTTAAATCAAATTTCAGTGATCTCTTATATCCTCCCAATCAGCAGACTTCTGTTTTTGTCTATTTTGCAGTGTTTTGGATACCACATTGAAAATTCCAACCATGAAGTAAAAAATAAAAACAACCCTGCAGTGACCAAAGCTAAAAATGCAAAATAAGGCAAACAGTGTGTGAGTATACAGAAGGTGGTGTATAATGGGACTTATAGAAAGTTAGTTACACTTACAGTGATTTATTGATCATTTTCAAGTTTACATAGTTCATAGATTTTATGTATCCTCAGTGCAAGACAGTGATGGTCATTCCTGAACTTTTCTCAACCCTAATTTTGAAATTGAATTTAATTCATAAAATAATAAGGGAGATACATGTAAAGCACTCTGTAAACAACTGATGAAAGAAGTTGCAAATGTAGACTTTAAAAAACCATGTTGCAATGTGAAGGGTGCAATTTAACTTTATTTTGATTACATGGAAAATATTTTGCTTTTGCACATAGAACAAACATACGGTAAGCTTTAGGAGTAATATTTTAAGCTCAGCCTGTGGGTTTTTTTTTTGCTACTGTTACCCCTCACCAAACATGGTCACTGCACACTGTACGACCCGCCCACCCCAAAACTTGTCCCGACATTACACTCTCGGGACAAAGTTGTTTATTTAGTTTTATTAAAGTCTGTGCCGCTGTATATGCGGACGGGCTATTTGCAGAACGCAACAGGTAATACAGGGCTCCTACAGGAGCCCTGTAGGACCAAATCTGTTACTAAATGGCAGTAACCGTAACCTATAGGGTCACTGCCATTCAAGAAAATGGATTTGGTCCTGTATTACCAGCGGTCACGTGACCGCAGCAGAGCGAGGGAGACAGTGAATGCCGTGGAGGAAAGCAGAAGACATCAAAGGTAAGTAAAAAAAAATGGTCTGGGGCAGATGGAGGCTGGCATCACAGGGGGCAGATGGAGGCTGGCATCAAGGGGGCAGATGGAGGCTGGCATTAAGGGGCGCAGATGGAGTCTGGCAATAGGGGGACAGATGTAGGCTGGTTTTAAGGGGGCAGATAGAGGCTGGCAATAAGAAGACAGATCGAGGGGGCAGACATGGAGGCTGGCATTTGGGGGCAGATATGGAGGCTGGCCATAATAAGGGGCAGACGTGGAGGATGGACATAATAACAAGGGGCAGACATGGAGGCTGAACAAATAATAATGGGCCAGATATGGAGGCTGGAAAAAAAAATAAGGGACAGACATATTGATGGGTAAATTATTAAAAGAGCCGTGCACTAGACCCGCTATCTGGGCATGCAAGACCCACCCACTTTCCCAAGACACACACCCTCTACCAGGCCACGAAAATTTGTCCCTCTTTACAATTCTCAAATGTTGGGAGGTATGGTTCATATGGCAGGGGTGTCTTACTACAGACCTCCTTAGTACACATATAGCAGAAGGATAGGAACTCACCTACAGAAAATGCCTTGACGCTGGGCAGGTGAGATAACCCAATATAGCTATATACCTAAACCTCCATTTTATGTATGTGCTGACACATAGTGTTACATAATGTTAGTTTGGAGCACCGGACCTCTCTTTTGTTCCTTGTAGTTACACAGTGGTCATTTTGGTCCTTGGCCTTAGCTCTCTATTTATATACACTTGCACACATTTCATATATTGAATTATAAGCGCAGCCTGTGGTTTTTATTTTTTTTTGTTTGAGTAATATCATGGTTGCCGACTCTCCCGGCCTGTCCGGGAGATTTGCCGGACTCCCGGGACAGCACCCTTTTCTACTGGAGGCAAGCTCAGCTGAGCCATGCCTTTCAACTGTCCCGAGAGATTAGACTCTCGGGACAAAGTGTTTTTTTGGTTTTTGGTTTTTTTTAAAGCCACTGCCGCGTTATATGCGGCAGTGACTTTTCACAGAGCGCAGTACAGGTAATACAGGGCTCCTATGGAAGCCCTGTAGGACCAAACCTTTTACTGGATGGCAGTGACCCCAAGTTATACAGTCACTGCCATTGAAGTAGAGATTTGGTTCTACAGGGCTCCTGTAGGAGCCCTGTATTACCAGCGATCACATGACATGCAGAGCAGACGCCAGGAGAAGACCGAAGAGGCGGTCAGGAGTGCCGCTGAGGAAGACAGAAGACATCAAAGGTAAGTGAGAAAAGAAATAAATGGGCTGGCATTAAGGGGCAAATATAGAGGCTGCTATTAAGGGGCAGATATGGAGGCTGGCATTAAGGGGGCAGACATGGAGGCTGACATTATGGGGAAGTCTGGAGAATACATGGGAGTATGGGGATGTTTGGAGAATATATACGGGTGTATGGGGAAGTCTTGAAAATACAGGGGATTATGGGGAAGTCTTGAAAATACAGGGGAGCAAAACAAAGGGGAGTATGGGGAAGTCTGGAGAAAACAAAGAGGAGTATGGAGAAGTCTGGAGAATACACACAGGAGTATGGGGAAGTCTGGAGAATACACACAGGAGTATGGGGAAGTCTGGAGAATATACAGGAGAGTATGGGGAAGTCTTGAAAATACAGGGGAGTATGAGGAAGTCTGGAGAATACAGGGGAAGTCTGGAGACTGCATGGGGAGTAGGGGAAGTTTGTAGAATACAAGGTAGTAGGAGGAATGTGTGGAGAATACATAAAATCACTAATACATACAATGGCTGTTGTAGATGTTTATTACATTATTTGAACTCCCACCAACTAGAAATATTTGACTTTTGAAATGTGTGATTACTTTGCAGGACACCCATATACAAACACTGACGACACAGGGACGGCCCCCTGTGCTTTTTACTTTTCTCCCTGAAATGATTTTCAGAAGTAGGCAACTACTTTGCTATTTTGCTATTACCTCAGCACAATTTCAACAGACCCATCTATATGTGTTAAATAGGGTGCCACGACCCTGGCTGAAGGCCTTCTGTTCATTCTTTCCACAAATCTAACAATATAATTTTAGCAGAATTATCATAAACTCAAAATGTTCTCTCCTGTTACAACTATGTAGCATTTGAGACCAAGCTGATCTGACACCACGATTCACAACAACACAGAGACAAGAACCTATGAATTGATATTTAATATGGAAGGAAATCAATGCTTATATACAAAAATGATAAAATGAAATACAAGATGCAAACAAGAATAACTTATTCAAACAAATTTAACCACAGATAAATCTACCAATGATCGATAGTAATCATTCAGCTGTGAAGAGGAGGTAACTGTGGGCCTGATACAGAGTTAAGAAGGAGCTTGAAATTAAGGACCGGATTCAGACGCTCGCACGTTTTCCGTGCGTGTGGGGGTCTGTAAGTACGCGAGACAGAGGGGAGTGCACACTCCGTCATTCCCCTCTGTCGTGCGGGCTTTATGGCAGCTTACATTGCCATAAGCCTGCAGTAACTGTAACGTGCAGATTATCGGTCCGTACGACTGCTAATCTGCTGCAGTGTGGGAGCCCCCTCCTACACTGTACACCTAGCATGCTTCCCCCCACCTGCTTTAGCAGGTGGAGGGAAAGCACAGCCCATTTCCTCAGAACAAAGTTCCGTTCGATTGTTTATACACTAGGGTTACTATAGTAACCCTAGCGTAACATCTGGAGTGCTCGTGCGTCCTTATGTGAAGTCAGGTCACTTAACGGACATATCGTTACTAATTGTGATCCGGTCCCAAGAGAGAAAAGTTACTCCTGGGTTACACCATGTTGATTGCAGGGGATTCATATTTCATCTGTTGCGGTATTAGAGTTGAGGGGTGGCATTTCCTAGCTCAACTCTAAATAACAGTGTAAAAGTAAAGCTGATCTGTGTGCAGTAAGAAATTTCCAAGATATATCCCTGCATGCAAAGAATACAATTAACTTGACCGCCCCTGCAATCAACATGCTTCTTCTGAAGTCTAAATCAGGCCCTATATGTAATAATAAATAAATAAGTAGAACTGCTTGTATGTCTAAAACCTTTTTGAATGGAAAGAAAGTAATGGCAATACATAATTTTAATAACATTAGGAGTGAGGGGGGATTTTTTACATATAAATGGCCTGTCAGCTCAGTGCATTTTCCCTTTTATGTGTAAAACATTTTGCACAAAAAACATGGGAGAGGTTATTTACCTATGTTATATTTATGAGGAATGAAAAGACCTGGGGCCAGATTCACTAAACTGCGGGTTTGGAAAAGTGGAGATGTTGCCTATAGCAAACAATCAGATTCTAGCT
>WWET01001139.1:206678-216806 GCA_011038615.1 Limnodynastes dumerilii | reverse complement strand
TATAATTACATTACTCCCCCCTCACATACTATAATTAAACATTACCTCCCCACACACACTTACTTGAATCCATAAAAAGCTTTTATAAGTCACTTACCTGTTTTGTCTTCTTCCTCACCCTCCGTCCTCTGCGGCGCCTGTTCTTCTGTATGACGCTGACGTCGGCGTCATGCAGCGTCGGCAGTAAACAAACACAGCGCCCGGACAGTGGCGTCCAGGCTCTGTGTATGTGTTGCCTGTCAGAGGCCAGCTGCCTCTATTTCAACCCTTGCCTTCAGCAGCTCAGTGCCGGTTATAGTTTCTTTCTGAGTCACTGTGCCTGCTTCTTTCTCTCTCCTTGCCTTGTGCTATTTCATATTGTTCTTGAGTGTCCCACCCTTGTTCCAGCCCTGTACCTTGCCACTTTACCTGGTGTTCCATTTGTTCTCTCTCCCACCTTAGTGTTTGGTCCTTGTGTACTTACCTTACCTCTCCCGAGTGATTGTCTCTGTTAACCCCTTCTGGGGTTCCCGCTGTTTGTGTGTGTGTGTGTGTGTGACTGCCCTAATAAGTCTTGTCAGTTCCGTTCGTTCCGTCAGCCCTTCTCTTGTCTTCTGTTACTGTTTGGTGTTTTTTGTCGTTTGTTACAGGTCAGGTCCTACTGGCCTGTCTCCTCCCACTTTCTCCTCTTTCTGGCTTCTCACCTATCTCACTCCTTCTGTGCTTCTCCTTCCTCTCCTGGGCGTTGCTCCGGGGGCCGCGACCTGTGGGTAAATTGGCAGTGCCAGACTATCCTCACCTTTAGAGGCTCTAGTAAAGAACACAGTCCACCTAGACTCCGCGCCTTGGTAAAGCGACGTCCGCCTCTCCTGACGTCCACCCTGGGTCTCAGCCCAGGTAATTCCAGTGGTGCCGTAACAATCAGGAGGGCTCCACCCCCAATTTGGAGGAAATGGGCCCTACTGACCTTATTCCCATCTTTGATGTCCAGAGGCATTCCACCTCCAACATCATTGATGGGAATGGGCTACCTTACAAGAAATTTAAATATATATATATATATAAATATATATGAATATTCCACACAAAGAGGGTCTCTTAGCTGTCAAATATTATCTAGACCAAGATGGGGACTTGTTACCTTGGGAGAGCACATTTATTTTGGATGCTATTTGGTTTATTTTAACACATAACTATTTTTTATTTGATTCCACTTTATATTTGCAGGTCCTCAGGACCACAATGGGTACCAGGTTTGCCCCGAGTTTCGCCAATTTATATATGGGTCAATTTGAGGAGACCCATATATGGCGGAACCATAATAGGGCGAACCTGGTGTTCTACAAGCGGTTCATTGACGACCTGCTTTTTATTTGTGATGGGGATTTCAATTCAGCACAAATTTTTGTGGAGGGTCTTAATTCTAATCTATTTAATCTTAAATTCACCTTTTTATTTCACTCTCACTTTATTAATTATTTGGATGTCACGCTCTCCTCGGATGATAATAGGGTCATCTCTGCTAATTATTCCAAACACACAGATGCAAATAATTATTTGCATTTTCGCAGTTGCCACTACAAACTGTGGCGGAGTCATATCCCCTATGGGCAATTAGTAAGACTTCGCCGAAATAGTAGCAAAATAGAGGATTTTCATGCTCAAGCCAATATAATGCTTTCAAATTTTAAAGATAGGGGGTATCCTGTGGAATTGCTTGATAAGGCTATGTGTAGGGCTTTGGAACTTAACAGAGATGACCTTTTGACTTCTAAGGTGAGGCACCAAAATAAGGACTTTGGAGATGATAATATTTTATTCATTTCAAAATTTAATAATAAATCAGATCAAATTAAACGGATTTTGAAAGACAATTATTATCTCTTAAAACAGGATGATATTATGAGTCCTTTATTGGATCCCTCACCTAGAATAGTCTTTAAAAGAAGCAAAAACCTAAAAAATATTCTAGACCCTAGTATAGTCAAGTTTTAGAAGGATTTTCAACAGAGAGGGAGAAAAGATGAGGCTCTTTCGGGGTGTTACCGATGTAATAGGAATATTTGCTTGACATGTAGTTACATTTGAAACAATTTAGTTCCACCTCAAATGGAAAAGCTTTTCCCATTACATCCCTCATCAATTGTAAAACTAATTATCTAATCTATGGATTTGAATGTCCCTATGCGCTCCAATATGTTGGGCGCACTACAAGGAAATTAAAAGATAGGATTGAATCAAATGATTTTTTCCTTTTTATTTTTTCCTTTTTGCTGCACACTCAAATTTATGTTTTCTTGTATTCTATGATGTCATAATCTGGATTGGATTACTCTATATGTACAGTATAAAGAATTAACTTAAACATATATATTTACATATTACCATGAAAATGTGTGGATACTTTTATATAAACCTGAAATCCTCCTAAGAAATAGTAAATGCCTACTTTGTGGTGGGCTTTTCTTTAAAATGGGTTGGCAGGGATATATATGGGGGTTGATATACCGGTATATTTTATATGTAAAAACGAATAAAGTTTGGAAAATTTATTGAGATACGGAATAAAACAAGTTTTTATTTGATAATGTGTGTATTAAAAATCCAAAGGTAAAAGCTTGTTTGAGAGTAAAAGAATATTGCATGAATGCATGATTAATTAACTAATTATGGTACAGCTGTGGATTTTATATTTAAATGGCAACCTTGTTCTAGACCAACATTGCTTTGAGAAAGTCTGCTGGTCAGATAAAACGCGTAAGCTGGTGATAGTACTGTGGAAGCACTCAGCTGATTGTTGGCTCAAGGGGTATTCATTGATTGCTGGAGACTGTTGAAGATGGAGGCTTACTTTCTCTACCATATGGAACCACTCTTCTTGGTTGACAGAGCTTGTTATTGTGGACACTTGGAAGAAGAATGTGCTGTTTGCATTGCAGGGATGGCCACCTGCTCTGTTCCGAAGCCCTGTGCGGCTTAACTAACACCTACGGCACCGGAGGAGTATGAAATCTATCTAACATCCCGAGGATCGGGTAATATTGATTCCCTATTCCCAGATACCTGGTGGATACTGGTAAACCATTCTTTGTGCCCTACTGTGCCCCATAGCTCCGGTCATAACAATTATATCATCAAAGGTCCCAAATCTCCGAAGGACTGGGCAACATTACTTTATTCATTTATTACTGGCAAAATTGTGGAACTATATATTTGTTGTCATATCTACATTTATTTGCAAGGTTCCTAACCTATTTGAGGACTATTAATATGATAACATCAGGAAGTGTGCCTCCAAATTCTCATATATACTAACAGTCTCTATTTGGATACCCAACTATTACAGCCCAATGAATTGTATACTTGCAATTTCCACATAGTAATTTTATATGGTTTAATAAATTAAGTTTTAGATACAAGGTTGACGTTTATTTGTTGTCTTTCTTCAGAACTGCCGAAATTGTTTTAATTTAACTTAGCGCTGTTTATACTTTTGTATGTTTTTGGCTTTTCATTTTAGGGAGAATAGCAAAATCTCCCAAACAGCTGCCGGTTCCTTGAAGCGCCAAAAAGGTTTTTTTTCCTCTATATGCATGTTTAAGTCTCAAAAAAGGGTAAGGTTAGGGCCCAAGAAGAGGAAGATTAAGGTTAAGACAGGTTTAGCATAAACTGTTTACCTGTTGGTGCAGAAATCTTCTCAACTTCAGTAGTCATAGCACTGTCTATTTCAAGAATAGAGACTGCCGAACTCATTAGCTGATGGACATGAAACGGTATATTAGTACCTGTTAATATGGTTTCCTAGACTCCTCCATGGCAGCATACACCAAGGGGTTAATTTCCCCCTCCAGAACCAAAGCAGAATCAAATAAAAGACATCCAATAATGGCCACACTTCCTCCTTCCTGTGTCTTCCAACAATTTGCTATCCAACAAGTGAAACTATATCACATAACTATACAAATACGAGTTCCCTTTTTTTTTTTTTATATTTCTATGTTAGTACGGAACTCAGTATTCCTTTGCCAAACCTAGCTTCGGCTGAAGCAAACATGCTAATTCTATAATGCTTGGTGAAAGTGTAAGGAGATGACCATCCTGCCACCTTGCACTATTCAATTGATGCTGCTTTTTTTTGGTCCAGGATTTCGCTACAGCCCTAGTAGAATAGGCCTTCAAATTAACTGGGGGTTCAGAACCCTTTGTTCTATACGCCTGTGAAATGCAAGTTCTTATCCATCTGGCGATTGTTGCCTTGGAATCTGGTTCACCCTTATTTTTCCCTTCAGGACTAGAAGTTGCTTTGTGGTTCTTAACGATGCAGTACACTGGATACAGATATGTAGGGTTTTCACCAAGTCTAAGGAATTTAGTATCCTTATCACTTTTGGCAAAATAAAGCAGGATTAGTCCTCAAGACCACTCTATCCTGAAAGAAGTTTAAATAGGGTTCTTCAAACCATTGCTCTTGTATCTCAGATGCTCTCCTGGCCGAAGTGATAGCCACTAAAAAGCAATTATCCAAGTGACGAATTTAATATGTGCTTCTTCCAGAGGTTTGAAAAGTGATTCGGTCAATACATCTAACACTAGGTTCAGGTCCCAAGGGATTTTTAAAGACAGGTCTTCCCCGCTGCTCTAATAAACCTCATTATGAACTTGTCGTATGCCAAAGCTTTATCCAACATCACACTTAGTGTTGATACTTGAACTTTCAAGGAGTTGATGGTCAGTCCTTTTTCCAGTCCTGCCTGGAGGAATTCAAGGATGTCACATGTAGAAGCTGCGTCTTCCCTGCACCAATGGGTGAAAACATTTAAGATCCTGTAGTAGGTACTGGAGATAGAGCTTTTACTGGCCTTGAGTAAAGTGTTGATTACTCTTGATGAGAAGCCTCTTTCTCTCAACTTGTTAGTTTCAGCAACCACGACGCTAATTTCAAATGCTGAGGATTTGGATGAACCACCTGTCCCTGCATTAGCAGTGTCGGAGTTAATTGAAGTTCCCAAGGTCTGTCGACAGCTAGTTGCAGAACTTTGAAAAACCATGTTCTCCTTGGCCAGTATGGAAGAACGACTAGTACAGCCACCTTTTCCTTCTCCACTTTTCTTAACAGTTGCGGTATCATGGGCACTGGCAGGAACACTTAAGCCCGGCCAAAGTCCCACTTTGCTGTTAATGCATCTTCTGCCAAGGCTAAGGGGTCTCGGTACCTGGAAAATAACTTTTCCACTTTCCTGTAGTACAGAGTGGCCATTGAGTCCACTTGAGTTGTGCCCCATACTTGGCATATCTGTTTTAACACAGCCTTGTCCAGCTCCCACTCGCCTGGATGTATTGCATGTTGGCTTAAGAAGTCTGCAGTGACATTGAGATGTAAACTTCTGATAGATTTTCAGATTTCTCTCTGCCCATTCCAGTATAGGTGTAGCTTTCTTCATCAAAGACCTTCTCCTGGTGCCCCCTTAACAATTCAGGTATGACACTACTGGCTTGTTGTCCAACTGTACCATCAATTTGTTTAACCAAGGCAGGTATTGGGGAAAAGAAAAACTGTTTACTGAAAACAAACAAAAAACAGATATACAGACATAGATAAATAACACAAGGAATAAAGCAATGACAGGTACAGATGAAGTTTAAACAAGACACAGATAAATAGCATGGAGTGAAACAATGACAGGTACAGATGCAGTTTAAACAAGACACAGATAAATAGCATGAAATTAAACACAAGGAATGAAGCAATGACAGGTACAGATGCAGTTTAAACAAGACACAGATAAATAGCATGGCATGAAACACAAGGAATAAAACAGCTGGTACAGGATATAGAGAATTCAGGGCTGAGACCTACACAGCCTGAAGACAATCAATGATCCAGCAAAGTATGCTGGATCATGCATGGTATAAATAGCCAGGTGTCAGTTGTGATCCATGATGGATGATGACCAGACACCTGACACCTGACCCAGAAGCTGAGCACAGCAGCACCTATGGTGGAAGGCTAGAATGCAGTCCAGAGCAAAGCACACATGTGACCTCTACTGGAAAGAAGCCAACACTACAAGAATCCTAACAATCAATGACTTTCCTCAAGTGGCCTGGAAGAGACCAGAGAGCTGGTATTGATGTTCTGGGTCCTTGTTGCACATCCACTTGTCTGCTGAACTATTGGTCCATAATGTTGAAAATTGTGATAGTCTGCCTCCTACTGAGATGTCTCCCCCGTCCTGACTGACGTCATTGCGAGAACTGCCAGATAGATGACTTTGTCTCTTTTTCTCTTTGATTGCAAAAAAATATGTTGAGTTAGAGTTTTGACCTCTTCTGTAGCCTTTTCTGGGCCTGTATCTTCTGGCTTCTTTATATTCAGTATGAGAAGTTCTGTACTGTTTGCTTGAAACAGCATTTGCTGACCTTGTCCTGCGGTAACCAGGCTGAATTACCGCCAGACGATTTTGTATTTATTTTGTCTAGTTTCTGACCGAATATTCTCCTTGAAATGGAAGGGACAGCAATTTATTTTTAGACTGTGTGTCCGCGTGCCATTGTTTCAATCACAGGGCTTTTATAATTACTACCCCTGTAGCTGCTGATCTAGCCACAAATCTTACTGAATTGAGTAATGCTTCACAAATAAATTCCATAGCGAGATCCATATCCTGGATTGTCTTCAGCAGTTCTGATCTTTTTATCCCATCCAATAAGTTCCAGGCCCTTGCACCAACCTCTGAGGACTCTTGCAGTGACCACTGTTGCTGCTGCTGGTTTCAATGCTGCTCCTGCTATGGAGTGCTGTTTCTTCAACTGCACTTCTATCTTTTTCTCCATACTATCTTTAAACGCTGCTGTGTCTTACAGCGGTAAGGTTGTCTTAGATATTCTGGCTACTGCGGCATCTCCTTTCGACGGTTCTTCCCACCTTTTGACCTCATCCTGTTGGAAGGGATACATCATGTCCATCTTATTAGTGACTGCTGCTCTTTTATCTGGATGCTTCCATTCCTCAAATACCATATCTTTTAATACTCTAGACAATGTAAAATTCTTCCCTTTCTTTGAACCTTCAGAGAAAAGCAGATCCTGCATCTGTAACTCTTCCTTTGATTACTCAATATTTAAAGATTTGCGTATTAGTTTTAACAAATTGTCTCCCAAATTGATTGAAGAAAGCTTCTGCTCGTCCCATTTGCTAAAATTTATGATCCTCCCCAAAGGCCTGTTTGCTCTTCTGGACCTGAGTCTTCAGAATTATCAGTATAGCCCTGGGTCTTTTCAAAGAAAATTTTAGCAGATCCTCTTTTGTAACGAATGTATCTGCCAGCTCACTCCTCATTATTTTAATTAAGGTAGTCAGACATCTGAGCTGACGGTTGCTGCTGGCCTGCAGACACATTCTGAACATAGGTTCCCTGTACATTCTTCTGATAATTTGTCACTACCTAGCTAACTAGAAAATAAATGTACTAAACCACAGAAAAGAAGTTTGGCGCTTACCCAGACTGTTTGGCCTGAGACAGCTTTTCATCAGGATTCATGGTGAGTCACAGGCATCAAAACGAATGCACACTGCTCTTGGAATCAATATGCTTTAAAGGCCCCTCAGCTGTGCTGTCAGAGACATCCTTATGCCCACTTTCAACACAAAAATGGCGGGCGTTATTTTCCTCCTAGTGCTGGCGATGGCAGCTAGAAGCTGCTGACGTCATTTCCTCCCGCCCTCTGTGGGATTGGTCCGTGCATAGAATGCTGCTCTTATAAAGGCACCATGGGGCGGTCTCTCCACCCTCCCCGACTGCTGAAGGATGGACAGGCGAACTGCCGACACTTGTCAGTGCAACGGTAAACACTAAGAAAATAAAGAATGCTCCTTGCCTAGCACACTACGACTGGATTGGCTCAAGCATGAAAAAGAAAAGACACCGGATAGAGGAAGTGTGGCCATTATATACCTCTGTATCTTCTCTTAGTTCCTGCCTTGGTTCTGGAGGGGAAAGTTAACCCCATGGTGTATGCTGCCGGGGGAGGAATAGGAAAAGGGGCTGAATACGGACACATCTCTTTGGCATAAGAGGGATTTGGGGGAACTAAGCTAGAGGGCACGAGTTTATGAAGTCAAAATTACATTTGGTCACTAGATCTGTCACTTGATGAGGCCGACCTCAAGGCTTTCAACCAGCTGAGGCACACCTTTCCTGGTACAAATTTGGTAAGAAGGTCACCACTTTGAGAGTGTCCCCAGCCAAAACATTGCTGGATTTTTCTTCTTTACACAGTTCACCTCAGTATAACACACACAACTCTGCACTTATGCCACCTTTTCAGGGGGATGGTCAAGAGATAAATGGATGAAAGCCCTTGGCTAGACTGATAATGACGAGGACTGAGTGAATTCCTATAGAAAACAAACATAAAAGAATCAAGTCTAAACCAATAGGGCTAAATAAAAAGGTTAAGGATGAAGTGAAAAAAAAGAAACATGCATTTAAATTGTTTAAATCTGAAGGAACTGAGGAATCCTTCCATATCTATAAGGAATGTAATAAGAAATACAAAAAGGAAATCAGATTAGCAAAAATAGAGACAAAAAAAAAGTTGCAAAAGAAAGTAAGACAAACCCTAAAAAGTTTTTAAAGTATATAAATGGCAAAAGGCTCAAAAAAGACAATATAGGACCCCTAAAAAGTGAGATGGGTGGATTGATAAATGATGAAAAGGAAAAAGCAGAGGTATTAAACACTTTCTTTTCTTAAATGTTTGTATGTGAAAGAAATGGTAGGAATAATAAATAAAAATGAAAATGCAACTGTACCATTACTTAATATTTGTTTTACAAAAGAAGAAGTACAAAGGTGGTTGAAGAAAATTAAGATAAATAAAGCTCCTGGCTCTGACGGCATATACCCAAGGGTTCTAAAGGAGCTACATTCAGAAATTGCTAGACCGTTCGTTGTTTTTAATTTTCATAGAGTCAATTTAATCAGGCTTTGGAACCAAGGGATTGGCGTATAGCAGATGTAGTGCCATTGTTTAAAAAGGGAATAAGATCACAGCCGCGTAATTATAGACATGTAAGTCTGACATCAATAGTTGGGAAACTGCTGGAAGGGATACTAAGGGATAATATACAGGATTTCTTGATGTGCAATAAGATTATTAGTGAGAATCAGCATGGATTTGTGAAAGATAGGTCATGCCAAACTAACCTAATTAGCTTCTATGAGAAAGTTAATTTGAACTTAGACCAGGGTAGTGCAGTAGATGTGGTCTACTTAGATTTTGTAAAAGCCTTTAATACAGTGCCACAGAATAGATTGGTTCACAAAATAAGGGAAATGGGTCTAGGAAACAACGTTTGTACTTGGATCAAAAACTGGTTGGAGAATAGGGAACAGACAGTTGTGATAAATTGAACTTTTTCTAATTGGTCAAAAGTTTTAAGCGGTTCTGTGCTGGGACCACTCATTTTTAATATATTTATTAATGACCTTGGTGATGGTTTAGAGGGCAAGTTTTCCATTTTTGCAGATGACACTAAACTATGTAAGGTAATAGAATCTGAGCAAGATGTAGCGTCTTTGCAGAGGAACTTGAGTAAACTGGAGGATTGGGCAGCCAAATGGAAGATGGGGCTTAAAATAGATAAATGTAAGATTATGCATTTAGGGATCAAAAACAAGCATGCAATCTATAAATTAAATGGGGTAAATTTAGGAGAATCTTTAATGGAGAAGGATTTGGGAGTGCTTGTGGACAATAGACTTAGCAATAGTGTGCAATTCCAAGCAGCAGCTGCAAGAGCCAGTAAAGTTTTAGCATGCATAAAAAGGGGCATAGATGCAAGGGAAGACTGTGTAATTTTGCCACTATATAATACATTGGTAAGGCCTCATCTGAAATATGCAGTTCAGTTCTGGGCACCAATCCATTAAAAAGACATTTTGGAACTGGAAAAGATTCAGAGAAGGGCGACAAAATTGATAAAGGGTATGGAGTCATTGAACGATGAGGAAAGGCTAGCCAGTTTAGACAAGTTTACTTTAGAAAAGAGGCGTCTAAGAGGAGATATGATTAATATATACAAATACATCATGGGTCAATACAGAGAACTTTCAAAGGAACTTTTTACCCCAAGGACTGTACACA
>WWET01001139.1:160888-174940 GCA_011038615.1 Limnodynastes dumerilii | reverse complement strand
TGTCACTGTATAATGTCCCATTCCCAGCAGTCACCTCTCCAGTCACACACATCCCCTGGTGTCACAGTATAATGCCCCATTCCCAGCAGTCACCTCTCCAGTCACACACATCCCCTGGTGTCACAATGTCATGTCCCATTTCCAGCAGTCACCTCTCCAGTCAGCAGCTGAATGATCTTATTGGTGAGTTCCAGGATCTTCAGATCATTGCTGATGTATTTCACACACATCCCCTGGTGTCACTGTATAATGTCCCATTCCCAGCAGTCACCTCTCCAGTCAGCAGCTGAATGATCTTATTGGTGAGTTCCAGGATCTTCAGATCATTGCTTCTCTGATGTATTAGTGAGTTAAATGGAGGCTCCATGATGGGGCTCTTGGTACTCCCACCGGATGTTACATCTCCAATAGATTTAGCTGTCACTGTGTAACCCTGCGTATCAAGGCACAAAGATAAAACCCAGTGGTCACATCCTGTCTCATTAATACAATATTCTTAGTTACCACTTTCTTGTATCCTTCTAAGCCTACTGGAAACATTATTCAACATCATTCCAATGACATTTTTGAAAGAAAGAGGTGTAATAGAACACGGGGTCATGAATATAAACTGGAGGGTGGCAGATTCTGAGGAAATTTTGGGTGGTAGATAAGTGGAATATTCTCCCATCTGAGGGGGTAGAGGTAACACAGTAGAACAGTGTAAACATGCTAAGGATACATATAAGAATATCCTAAATCTTAAAATAAATGAAGGGTAAATAGGGTCTAGGGTCAGTATAGCTTTAAATAAACAACAGGGCAGACTGGATGGGCCATGTGGCTCTTATCTGCTGTCACGTTCTATGTTTATATGTATATAAAACTACATTTACTAACAGGTTATTCTTTAACTAATTCTCAACTACTGTTAATGTTCCAGTCTCTCAATTTAGTTGAACTCAGTGCTGCAAATAAATATATGACTGATGATATGAAGTATGCCTCTCTCTCCAGTTCTACCTTTCCCAATGTTAATACTAGATATAAAAGATATGTCATGTGATAATTCGAAAATCCTCCTCACCTCTCCAGTAAAATCTCTGTTTTACTACTAGAGTTAAGAGTGATGTCATGTGACACTTCCAGAATATCCCTCACCTCTCCAGTCACATCCCTGTATCATTACTACAGATAAGAGAGATGTCATGTGACACTTCGAGAATCCTCCTCAACTCTGTAGTCCCATCTCTGTTTTATTACTAGAGATCAGAGAGATGTCATGTGACCCTCCCAGAATCCTCCTCAACTCTGTAGTCCCATCTCTGTTTTATTACTAGAGATCAGAGTGGTCATGAGACACTCCCAGAATCCTTCTAACCTCTCCAGTCACATCCCTGTATTATTACTAGAGATAAGAGTGATGTCATGTGACACTGCAAGAATCCTCCTCACCTCTCCAGTCAGCAGATAGAGGATCTCCAGGGTGTAATTTAATATGTTCTCAGTCATGTGACACCTCTTCTTGTCCATAATGAAATAAGAATTGGAGAGCTTCTTATTTGCTGAAAATGTGAACTATTCAAACAGAACAAAAATAAACAGAAATAAGTACTAAAAGTGTAATATGAAAAGTATAAATATTTATGTTATGTTACATTGGTATAATCTCTACTTAGACATGAACAATGATTATACTATGATCACTGAGCATTCAATGAAAATCTTTAACACTATAAACACAAAGAAATGGATCTAGATTTCCAAACGACATCTGATTTATGCACGTTACATGTGTAAATCGCCATTCGCGAGTGTACTGTGCATGCATACATTCAGCATTCTGTATGTTAGGGCGTGACAGTCTTCTGTGATCAGATATAAGCAGTGTGGGCGGGGGATGGGCATTTATATTGTACAGTATGGGCTGGGTTAGGCAAATAAATCTGCACATTCCGCATGCACAGCAATCCGCGCAGAGAAGATAAGAGAGGTTTATGTTCACTTAAATCAGCTTTAGTCCATCCGTGTCATAAGAACACTCCAGCCTCTTCTGTGCAAACTTTAGCAACTCCGTGCGTGCAAAGATTGCTGGAAGTCTGGATCCAGCCCATAATGATCATGTTCAGTGATATAAACACATCAGAAACATCCAACTCTGAGACACATCACAGCCATGAAAACCTAAGCAGGAAACTAATCAGAGACTATAGAGAGCAGTATGGAAGCAAGAGCTGGAAAGTGCAGCAACATCTGGAAGATCCTGACAGACAAATGAGAATCCCTGTGACTGTGATGCACAATGACACTCCTAGAAACACTGACACTGATGCACTATGACTGGAGACTATTATCATTATCCCTCTATATACTTATATACAGAGCCAGAGACACAGATAGAGAATGAACACATAAACGTTATCACCTGCAGCAGGTCACATTAATGTCCCTTTATGTGCTTCTCGCCCTAAACCCGGAAGAAATTTTACACCACTTCCTGTGTCTGCGTTCCACCTGACTTCCTGTCTCTGCGTTTCATTTACTGTTTGTCATGTCCTTAGAGAGTACTGCGGCGGCCATTTTGCTGTGGTCCAGAAACTATCCTCATCTTTAAATCAAATTTCAGTGATTTTTTATATTTCCCCAATCACCAGACTTCTGTTTTTGTCTCTTTTGCAGTGTTTTGGACACATAACATTGAAAATCCCAACCATGGAGTAAAAAATAAAAAATATAAAAAGAAAAACAACAAAAAAAAACAAAAGATAAGGATGCAAAATAAGGCAGTGTGTGTATATAGAAGGTGATGTATAATGGGACTCATAGAAAGTTAGTTACACTTACAGTGATTCATTTTCAAGTTTACATAGTTCATTATGTGTCCTCAGTGCAGGAGTGATGGTCATTTCTGATGGTCCAGATACTAAACTTTGTCTCTACCCTAGTTTTTAAATCTGATTTCATTCAGAAAATAATAAGGGAGATACATGTAAATCACTCTGTAAACAACTGAGGAAAGAACGTACAAATGTAGACTTAAAAAACCATGTTGCAATGTGAAGGGTGCAATTTAACTTTATTTTGCTTACAAGGAAAATATTTTGCATTTGCACATAGAACAAACATACGGTAAGCTTTATGAGTAATATTTCTATCAGGGCTCGAAGTGAGAGAGTATACGGGGATACACCCCATAACGTCACTTCTCCCAGCTATATCTGAAAAGCTATAAATCTCCATTCACTTATTTCATTTCTGTATTTTTATACCGCCACTTCTAAATGTCCACTTCGACCACTAACATATATATAATGTCAATATAAATATAGGGTTGCCAAGTCTCCTGGAATATCCCGAACTTTTGGCTGGTATCCCGGGAGAGCCTACAGATCTCCTGCATAAGAGGTAGTGCAGCCTATCATAATAGTAACCCCTAGTGTTATTAAGCTCCGCCCATCCCCTGGAACACTATTTTTTTAAGGATAGGGGACAGGACATGTTGTTGGGGGGGAGTAGATATTAAGTACTGGGGCCTCTGCATTGCAGGGTTGTCTGAGACTATAGATACGCACACTGGGCCAGATCCAGAACAACGCTTGTAAGAGAATTTACGCGTGGCGGAAACGTAAAATCGCGTTTTTGCAAGTACTGCGCATGCGCATCATAGAAAATACGCTCCGTGAACATATGGGCCATTCATGTATGTGTCACGTAAATACTTACGCGTGGGCGTGCCAATTTTACGTTTCACAAAAATACGTCTGAAATACGTTATGTAGGCGGGGGTTTGTATTTAAAGTGTACAGTATGGGCGTGCTTAGCTGCGTAAATACGTGTTGCTCATACGTATGTGTGCGGATCACATCGGTTACGTTGTCAAAGGTTACGGTAGGGTTTGGAAAGCGTATCTTGGACAAAATACGTACATTCAAGGGGTGTGACAAGGGGAGTGTATAGAAGGTGTGCATGCGTAAATACGCTACGCATGTAAACGTATTGCAAACGTAGTTCTGGATCTACCCCACTGGTTTTTTTTTTGTTTTGTTTTTTTATTCTTGTTTTTTTTAATCTCATTTGTATTTTTTGTTTTACGATGGTTCTCTCTGGGGTAGGGGATTATTTGCTGTTCAGTAGATGCTCTTTACAGCTGAGCTAAAGAAGCGTTCCTGACATTTGGAGTGTTCCAGTATTACTGGTTACCCTAGTAACACGGGCATGGAGAGAGTTTCCTGGGATTTTGTCATGTTTGGTAAAAAGTGGCCACCGTTTTGCTCTTATTGGGCCTGATCCAGACCTACGCCTGCTTGCGTTTTTACGCTCTCGGCGTAGTTGTAAAAACGCTGTTTTCCATGTTCTGCGCATGCGTGCGGCAGATGTTACGACCAGAAACTCTGAACGTATTTACGAGACTAAGGTCCACAGCGTAACTACGAACAAAGCGGCGTGACAGCCATACAACAACCGTAATTACCATTCGGAGGCGGGGTGAGGCATGTAAATCGTACAGTATGGGTGTCCTAAGCGCCGTAACTACACATGAAGCCTACGGACACCCGTGGTGACGCTCAGAAAAGTTAGGGTAGGGTTTGGTCGGCGTAAGACAACATAAATACGGAAAACCAAGGGGAGTGCCTAAGGGAGTGCTTCATAGGCACGCAGGCGTAAATACGCTACGCACAAGGGAGTATTATTTGTGGTTCCTTGGTCACGGCTTGACACCATTTTTCTGTTAGAGGTCAAGGAGGAGACTGATCTCTTTCCTTGGATAGTTTACTGTTTTGTAGGATGTGCCTCAAATTTGGTGAATTTATCAAGTTTTGTAAAATGTTTGTTTTCTTTTACTGTTTGTGCAGATGTACAGGAAACTCATCTCATGGGTGAAGAGATTGTGAAATTAAACTCTCAAGGGCACAGCGTTCTATCCTCTGCTTCATATTCTTAGAAAGCTAGGGGATCGGCTATTTTGATCCATAGAAATCTTTCTCACACACCACATTCTCTGATCTGTGATCCGGGTGGGAGATATCAAATTGTGGAGATCTCATTGTTTGGCAGAAATCTAATATGTAAGATTCTGGTGGCTTTGCAATATAATGACTGGCAACCCATTTCAAGGGGATTCTACTACTATTATTCATTATTATTTTTATTTTATTATATTATTACTAGTTTATTCACATTACTTTAACTTTTATCTTATCTATTTATCTTAAAATATCTTAGTCAGTGTTACCGCATATTTCATCCAGACTTTTAATTACTAATTTTATCATTGTTATTGCTGTATCATTCCTATTTTTGGAGGATATTTATTTACCTACCACTCCTATTGTATTTATCACTCACTTCCCATCACTGTATCTCACTTTTGCCAGGTGCCCTCCACATCTATCATCTGGACCTCTCTGTTTGACATCCTCACTCATACCCCCACATCATAATTTGTAGCTCCCATATTCTAATCTCTGCACCCTTTAGCACTCCCTCACCCACTCCCTGTCCCATTCCCATCTTAACCCCTAACCCCACCCCAATCCTCTTCCCCTTCCACACTCATCCAACCCTGCCAACCTCATCCACATTTTCAATCTCCCCACCCTCCCCTTCTCCTGCACTCTCTGGAACGCAAGATCCATCTGTAACAAGCTCCCAGCCATATATGATCTGTTTATCTCTAACTCCTTTAACCTCCTAGCTCTTATTATAACATGGCTCTCCCCTACTGACACCACTTCACCTGCTGCTCTGGCCTATGGAGGTCTCTCTCTCTCCCACTCTCCCAGAGCCAGCGACTGTCATGGTGGCAGTGCCAGCCTGCTCCTCTCTCCCTCCTGCACTTTATGCACTATCAAACCAAGCCCTCTCTCATCTTCTCTTCCTTTGAGGTCCACTCCATCTGCCTTTTCTGTCCCCTAAACCTCCGCATTGCTGTAATTTACCGGCCCCAGGTCCTTGCTCGCAGTTCTTCGAGAACTTTGTTGACGTGCGCCCATGCCCTTGTTCACAGTTCTTTGAGAACTTCGTTGCCTGGATCACCCACTATCTCTTCTCTGACCTCCCTTCTATTATCTTGGGTGACTTCAACATCCCTGTTTATAACCCCTCCCACTCCAGCACCTCTAAACTGCTATCTAATTCCTCATCCTTTGGCCTGACTCAATGGACCACCTCCCCTACCCACATACAGGGCATTCCCTTGACCTAGTTTTTATCCACTGCTGCACTCTGACTGACTTCTCCATCTCTCATTTTCCTCTTTCTGACCACCACCTCCTCTCCTCCTCCCTCTCCTGCCTCCCCTCCACTCAAACCCAAATGCGTTCTCACCAGACAGAACATCAGCACCCTTGACATCCCTGCCTTTTCCACCTCCCTTGACCACCTCCTCTCCCCAGTTACCTCTCTCTCCTGCCCCAACCAAGCCACCTCCATCTACAATACCACCCTCTCCTCTGCCCTTGACTCTGCCTATCCCCCCTCCTCCATCTCCCTTTGCCGCTCTAACCCCCAGCCATGGCACTCTCAGGTCACGCGCTTCCTCAAACAATGCTTCCACACCGCCGAGCGCCTCTGGCGCAAATCTCGCACTTTTGCCATCTTCCTCCACTTTAAATTTATCCTTTCCTCTTACTGCTCTGCCCTTGCCCAAGCCAAGCAAATTTTCTTCAAATCTCTCATCATCTCCCAGGCATCCAACCCCCGTCACCTCTTTGCCACCTTTAACACTCTCCTCTCCCCGCCTTCCATCCCTCTCTCTATCTCTGCTTCCAACTTTGCCTCCTACTTCTTATCCAAAATTATTTCTATCATAAATGACATCTCCTCCACCCTGCTTCCCCCATCTCTCCACAACTCTCCACCGCCCCCTTCTATGCAATCATCATGAGTTTTCTTCTTTCCATCCTAAGATAAGTGACGAAATTCACTCCCTATTAATATCCTCACCATCCTCAACCTGCCCTGTGGACCCTATTCCCTCACACCTTCTCACACACCTCTCTCCCACTGCCTGCTCCCATCTAGCCCACCCTTTCAACCTTTCCCTCTCATTTGGTATCTTTCCTTCATCTTTTAAGCATTCCCTTGTCTCTCCCATTCTCAGAAAACCTAATCTGGATCCTACATCCCCCTCCAGCTACTGACCTATATCCCTTCTCCCCTTCAAACTCCTTGAGTGCTTAGTCTACCAACTTCTTATCAGCTACCTTACTGACAACTCTCTCCTGGACCCCCTCCATTCTGGTTTCCGGCCTCCCCTCCCCTCCATTTCACTGAGACTGCCCTTACCAAAGTGATCAATGATCTGTTATCTGCCAAATCCAAGGGCCACTACTCCATCCTCCTCCTTCTTGATCTCTCAGCTGCTTTTGATACCGCTGACCATCCTCTTCTACTTCAAACCCTCTGCTCTTTTGGTCTCATTGACATTGCTCTCTCCTGGTTTTCCTCCTATCTCTCTGACTGCACCTTCTCTGTTTCCACCCCTAGCTCATCCCCAATCTCCGATCCCTGTTGGTGTCCCCCAGGGCTCTGTCCTTGGCTCACTCCTCTTCTCCCTCTACACCAACTCATTGGGTAACCTCATCAGCATATTTGGTTTCAACTACCACCTCTACACTGATGACACTCAAATTTACCTCTCCTCCCCTGACTTCAACCAATCTCTTCTGCCTTGCATCCCTATCCACATGGATGGTCAAACGATTCCTCAAGCTGAATATGGACAAAACAGAAATTATTGCGTTCTGTGCTTTATTCACTTTTTATTTTTGATAATACTATGCTGTCCATCCCTGTCTGTACTGTATTTTTTTGTATTTTGTACAGCTCTGCATACACCGTGTGGCGCATTATAAATAAACGATAATAATAATTCTCAAAAATGACCTAAATTGCAAATTCCTCAATTTGGAAAGAGGTTACAATTAGTAGATGTATGGAGGGCCAGACACTCTGTAGCTCAGGATTATTCTTGCCTCTCTGCTGTATCTTACTGAGTTGGGTGATGTGTCACAAATAAATTCTATAGCGAGATGCATATCAGCAGTTCAGAACTTTTTATCCCATCCAACAAGTTTGCTTCCAGCCCATTGCTCCAACCTCTCAGCTGTTGCTGCTGCTGGTTTCAATGATGCTCCCGCTATGGAGTGCTGTTTATTCAACTGCACTTCCATCTTTCTCTTCATACTATCTTTAAACAATGCTGCGTCTTCCAGCAATTTGTCTTCTTAGATATTCTGGCTACTGCGGCTTATCATTTCGGCGGTTCTTCCCACCCTTTGACCTCATCCTGCTGGAAGGGATACATCCTGGCCATCTTTTTAGTGACTGCTGCTCTTTTATCTGGATGCTTCCATTTATCTAATACCATATCTTTTAATACTCTAAACCAGGGGTGGGGAACATTTTTTTTGCCAAGGGCCATTTGGATATTTATAACATCATTCGTCGGCCATAGAAAATGATCAACTTAAAAATTAGTCTGCTATATTTGGTTAAAAATTTAATTAACTCACCCCTGTGAGCAGGGGCATGTCTAACCCCTTGGCCAGATGTTCCTATGATGCGCATCGGTGGACTCACTTCACAACGGCATGCTGTCACACTGGAGGTTTTTTCTTAATATTAGGTAAGGGAGGGAGAGATAAGCCCGTGAGGACGCTAGTTGACTTATAGGGATAGCTGTTCTCCGTTTTCCATCTTAGATTAGGTCACCTCCATAGGGTTCAGCATTAACTCATACTTGTGTCTTACTGTGCGCTATGTAATTTGCTTTTCCCCTCCGTTTTTTTTAATGTTCTAACATTAATCTTTGCTGTGGTTCATTTCCGCAATTGGCCCCTATATTTTGAGGTGTGCGCTCAAAAGATATCTCCTTTAATCCACCACTATTTGTGGTTTGGGTTTATACCCTTTACCCCTTTTTCCTTGTTTTTTCTGTTAATTACCTGATGAGATATGATACGCTGCATGCACCCTCTTTGTCTTGACCACTAATTGGTCTAAATATCTTAATATAGATTGGTGTGGTACAAACTAGTTTTTCAAAAGACCATTTGTCCTTTGTTTCTCAATCCTATGTAATTGATACCTTAAGAAACTTTGTTTGTATTAACTCTTTCTGGCTATATAACGGATACTTACAATTATCATTACCCAATCAAAACAAGAATTTTCCTTATATGAAAAAATGTATACAAGATAAATGGTATTTCTCATTCACACTATTTTACAGGTGGAGGTGCTGGAGGCACATGATGGGAGTACTGGGGTGGAGGTGCTGGAGGCACATGATGGAAGTAAATGGTTAAGGGGGGGGCACGTCCCTTACTTTGCCAGGGGCGCTGGACCCATAGATACACCCCTGAATGTGAGCTTTGCAATAAAATAGCGGTAACGTGATTTTGCGTTCTAGTGCACCAGAACTCTGAAGAGCATGTCTGGAAGTGAAGCCACACCCCAGCGCTAGTCCCACCGGCGGAGGGCCAGACCAAATTATTTCAGGGACCTTATTCGGCCCTTGGACCGGAGGTTCCCCACCCCTGCTCTAGACAAAGGAAAATTCTTCCCTTTTTTTGAACCTTCAGAGAAAAGCAGATCCTGCACCTGTAACTCTGCCTTTGATTCCTCAATATTTAAAGATTTGCATGTTCATTTTAACAAATTGTCTCCCAAAACAGGATTGAAGGAAGATTCTGCTTGTCCCATTTGCTGTTCCTCCTCTGAAATTTCTGATCCTCTCCTAAGGCCTGTTTGCTCTTCTGGTCCTGAGTCTTCAGAATTATCACCAAGTACAGCCCTGAGTCTTTTCAAAGAAATGTTTTGCATGTCCTCTTTTGTAACAATTGTATCCGCCAGTGCTCTTTTCATCATTTTAATAATTAGTTAGACATCTGAGCTGACGGTTGCTGCTGGCCTGCAGACACATTCTGAACATAGGTTCCCTGCACATTCTTCTGATAATTTGTCCCATAGGGTACGATTTAAATAACTTCTCTTATGTTTACTTTTAAGTTCAGCCTTGTCCTTGCTAGTTTCAGACCTAAAAACAAAAAACTATCTAACTAAATAGAAAATAAATGTACTAAACCACAGAAAAGAAGTTTGGCGCTTACCCAGACTGTTTGGCCTGAGACAGCTTTTCATCAGGATAAAATACAATATTGGAAATGTACTAGCTCTGCGATCACCCAGCTGAGTACCTCTGTTCCTAGGGGACACCTGCCACCCCCCCTTTTTTCTTCAGAGGCTTCCAAACGAATGCACGCTGCTCCTGAAACCAATATGCTTTAAAGGCCCTGGCCGCTTTCAACATAGATGAACCTGGGCTTCACAAAAATGGACACCATAATTTTTCTCCTAGTGCTGGCCATGGCAGCATGAAACTGCTGACATCATTTCCGCCCGCCTTCGGTGGGATCGGGCCAGCCATAGAATGGTGCTCTGACAGAGGCACTGCAGCCCGGTCTCCCAGACTGCCGAAGCACAGACAGGGGAAGTGCGACACAGCGCAATGGTAAGGGCCAAGAAAATAAAGTAAAGAATGCTCCCTGCCTAGCACACTATCTCTGCCTTGGCTCAAGCAGGAAAAAGAAAAGACACAGGAAGGAGGAACTTTGGCCAATATATATCTCGTCTTCTCTTTGTACCTGCCTTGGTTGTGGAGGGGGGCATTAACCCTTCAGTGTATGCCGCCGGGGGAGGAATTGGAAAAGGGGATGGATAAGGACATGTCTCTTTGGCACATGAGGGATTTGGGGGAACTGGCTAAGCTAGAGGGCACGGGTTTATGAAGTCAAAAGTACGTGGGGTCACTAGATTTGTCAATTGATAAGGCCGACCTCAAGGCTTTCAACCAGCTGAGGCAAAATTTCCCGGTCCAAATTTGGTAAGACGGTAACCGCTTCGGAAGCTTCTCCAGCCAAAACATTGCAAAATTTTTCTCCTTTACACGGTTCACCTCAGTATTACACACACAACTTATGCCACCTTTTCAGGTGATAAAATGGATGAAAGACCTTGTCTAGATAGATAATGATGAGGACCAAGAGTATATCTGTGTGTCTATTAGAAATGCTATTACCTCAGCACAATTTCAACAGATCAATCTATATATGCCACGACCCTGTTCTTTCTTTCCACAAATCTAACAAAATTTGATCAGAATTATCATAAACTCAAAAATGTTCTCTCCTGTTACAGCTATGTAGCGTTTGAGAACCAAGCTGATCTAAGGCCTGAATTCACAACAACACAGAGACATGAACCTATAAATTGATATTTAATAGGAAAGGAAATCACAATGCTTATATACAAAAATATAAAATAAAATACAAGATGCAAACAAAAATAACTTATTCAAACAAATTTAACCACAGATAAATCTACCAATGATAGTAATCATTCAGCTGTGAAGAGGTGGCAATTGTATGAGGTAAATAAAATAAATAATTAATTAAGTAGAACTAGATATTACTATGTATGTCTAAAACCTTTTTGAATAGTAAGAAAGTAATGGCAATACCTATTTTCAATAACATTTGGGGACTTATTCACTAAGGACGATATTTTAGTGACAAATCGCATCGCGGGGCATCGCGGCGATATTGACGCAAATTTTTTTTTTGTCCAAATTCACTAAGGCGCGATATAGATGCGATTTTTTCAAACAGAGGCGAAGTGCCGCCATGTTTTTAGGGCTTAATCGCGGTGATTTTAATCAAAAATTCACCACGATTAGCCCTTTAACTAATGGCGGCATATCGCGTGTATTAAAAAAATCCAAAGTTCTGAATGTCTGCAACGTGCAGGCATGCTGTAGTGTCAGTGGCTCCCCAGGCAGTTACAACAAGGATAGAAGCAGGTTAGCAGATAGTCATATAATTCCACATTAAAGCAAAATAGGAGGATCCTCTGTTAACATTCTAGTTTCAAACCATGTGGTTTGCCTAAAACACTGATAAATTCAGTTCTTAAATTCTGTTGACAGGATATCTATGTAGATTTTCCACATAGTAAAGAATTGCTTAACATGTTTTTCCTTAGAAAGCTTGAGATAGGGTAATAGATGGTGGAGTGCTGCCGATCCATGCCTGAAGTGTGCATTTTCAGCCACTGCTGAGATGATGATTTATAGTTGGTGAATCGCAGCTCAAAAGATATTTACTCAAACATTACTCGGGAGTAAGCTGGGCGTACTATACCAGGTGCGTAACTATAAATCGGCGTACTTGTCGCCAGAAGGATTTTTTCAAAGTACAATCCCAAAGACAGTGGAATAAGGTGGTGCACACTTCAGACATGTAGGGGAGTCCGATAATCCCATAGTATAGCGGCATTGGGGTGACGAGTATCCCTTATGATAAATACAGTGGAGCATGTCTCTGTAAGTGCTGGCTGTAAGTACTGAATGTGAGTATGTTAGTGACTTTAGAATTTGATCTGTAGTAAATTTAGGAAGTGTTGCAACCACTGTGCGAGCCCACTGCAAACCCTATCATATTTAATTAAATCCCGCAGTTGTTGATAAAACGTAGAAATAGCCCCTCTTTCTGTGGGATATTTTAATAGGATTCTGTCCAGATCATTGTTCCATTTGGATGTAGTGAATGCACGAGTAACCTTGCTCACATAATGGCAGGCTTGATGAACTGCTAAAGTGTGTGTTATTGGGAGCTCATATTTCTCCAACACCTGAGAGACATGGAGGACCCTCTCTGCTTGAGATACAGTCATTGCTGCCATATAGTATATACTTTTTGACTGCCATAAATGAAATGGATGATGTGCAGACCCATCCTGGAAATCTGGAATGAGTAATAATTGTGTTATGTTTATTGAGACTCTTCGCCTTTCGTGCGTTTTTCCAAGCTGTCCGGGCAGACATTAAAAGCGGGTTGTCTATTACTTAATTTAACATTTCTGCCCTGTGACAGTGAAGGAAAGCCATGAGAGACATTTGGTGGAGGAAGGACTGCTCCACAGGAGAATTGGCATTTTAGATCTATGGATCCAATTCCTGATATATCGCAATTGGCTAGCAAGGCTATAAAATTTTTAATTGGGGAAGTTAATGCCTCCCTGAGATACTCGTTGCTGTAGTTTAAACATTGGGATTCGGGGTCATTTATCTTGCCAATGGAATTTACGAAAATCCCTGCCAAGCAGTCTCCCATCCCCCTGGTAATAGGACAATTGACAACATTTGGAATGGGTATAAAAATTTAGCGAAGCTAATAATTTTTAGTAGATTAGCTCTACTATAAAAGGAGAGAGGTAGATTCCTCCACTTTTCCAGGCACGTACAAGTCTCTATAACCAGTCTTTTCATATTTGTGGAATATAAAGTATGAATATTTTTTGGGAGTTGAAGTCCTAAGTAAGTAAAGGAATGTTTTGCCCAGGTAATGTGAGATCGGGAGTGCCAGTCTGGACGCTGAGCAATATAAAGTAATGCTATAGATTTAGATTGATTAACTGAAAATCCTGGGACCAATACAAATTGGTGTATGACATCAAAAAATCACTTGGAGGGAGTTAAGTGGGTCAGATACATACAGCAGTAGATCATCAGCAAAGGCGGTGAGTTTGGTGACATGGGGCCTGATTCAGAGATACGATTTCCACGGCACTTAGGAGCGTATATTTAAGATCCTAGAAAATTCGCAAAACTGCGCATGTGTAGTAATAGTGCAACGTCGTTTACGTAGCGGTTAGGAGCGTAAATTCGCTAAGAGCATAAGTTTGAATCGCACGCAAGCACTTAAGATCT
The DNA here is from genome assembly GCA_011038615.1 of Limnodynastes dumerilii. Lineage (NCBI taxonomy): Eukaryota > Metazoa > Chordata > Amphibia > Anura > Limnodynastidae > Limnodynastes > Limnodynastes dumerilii. The sequence goes on along the minus strand of WWET01001139.1, from coordinate 161,190 downwards.
TAAGTGCAGCGAATCTTTAAGATCTTAAGGATTTGCATGGAAATGGGCGGGGGGAGGCAGGGAAATGAGGGAAAGTGGGCGCGGGCTGACACTTAGGATCTTAAATGAACGCTACCACGTCACTTAAGATCCCAAATGACAGCGTAGAGTTAGGGCTAGTCAATGGTGGTCTAAGTTTAAGATCCACCGCTGTTTGCAAGGGGAGTGACTCTTTATGCAGTGGGCTGGAACCTGCTAGGATCTTAACATTAGATGCGTATATTTGCGATCTTTTCGCAATCGCATCTCTGAATCAGCCCCAT
>WWET01001139.1:143016-155389 GCA_011038615.1 Limnodynastes dumerilii | reverse complement strand
TATATATATGTGTGTATATATATATATATATATATATGTATATATGTATGCATGTTTAAAAAAAAAAAATCCAGGGGGTATGCATATTTTCATTCCCGCGCCCCACAATTACTGATGGCGGCCCTGTAATAGTTGCTTAATTTTGAGGCAACTATTAGCTCTAGATAAGATATAATAATTGTATAGGGTAGAATTTGTTTTGTTTTATTTTTATTTTTTTTACATCAGACCATATTGGATACTGACCCACAAAACCTACTCCCATTGCTGATTCAAAGCGCACCCCCGGCCGTCTCCACGTGGCAATGGCGGCCGCCGCTGCACCCGCTACTGGACACTTCTCCTTGTGCCAGCGTGGTGTGATATGCCGTGCTCCGCTCCCCGTAGACCCCCTCACTGGTAAGCCGGAGCGCTGTCTCCTTTCCGACCGATGCGGTCTCTTGCTGACTCCTCCGCGCACTGATCACCACCTCAGGTTGCACAATGATGACGTCTCTGAAGCCTAAGGTGCACTGTGGGAGAAGGCCTCGTAGAGAGAATGCCGCCGTCTCACCACTGAAAAATTACTGAAATATGCAAAAACGCATGAAATATGCAAGAACGCTTTAAACATTGCGTTTTATGCCTTTGCATATGCAAATGCATATAATCCTATGTCTACTAATAACTATCACTAAATGTAATCTAATCTAATTAAATCTAGCTATCTAAACCTATCAACACTAATACAACACTAGACTATCACAATACTATTCTAAATAATTTTTAACTATCAAAACTATACAAAACTATCTGCACTACTAATAACTATCACTAAATCTAATCTAATGTAATCTAATTTAATATACCTAAACCTGTCAACACTAATACAACACTAAACTATCTATCAAATCAACAATAAGCAAAATAAACTTACCAAAGTGGTCTTCTCTCACAGGACCTGTCAGCACAGCAGGAGCCAAAATCCAAGTGTTTAGTCCAGGACCCATTGGGGGCGTTATTCATGTGAGGGGGAGGAGCAAATTTTTTAACATTTTCATCATCGCAGCCTGGCCAATTAAAGCTGTGTGGGGGCATATTTTACAAAATAATTGAGTTCAGAGTGTTTTAGTCCAGCGAACTTGGCGAATTTTTTATGGCGTTGTCGTTTTTTAAAAAAATATGCCGCTCGGGCCCGGTGTCAACAACAAAGGACTACAACCATTTTTTTTTTATTATATCTTTACCTTGAAAATGAGGATTTACAAGAGAGTATTTTCTGGATTAAACATAAAGGAATTTAAATCTGCAGTTTGCTGACATTTAAAGTCATTGACTTGACAGTGTTTGTGTGCTCCTTCTTTGTTTAATTGTACCTTTTGACAAAAGAGGGTGTAGGCTCCTCATGGAGTCTTAAGACAGATGCACCAATTCAGGCGCAAGTTGGTTTTGTTTATTATGTATTTGATTCGTGTTTGGGTTATTGACTGGAGTGAGAATCAACTGGGAGAAGACCAACCTTTTCCTGGAGCCTCCTGCCAGGGAGGTCTCACACCCACTAGCGTGGATCCACAGATTCAAATATTTGGGCACTTTGATTGACTGACTGTACATCCCTTAATACACAAACTGTCACTGAATTCCCTGAAACCACTCCCATTAACTATGACTAGTTGGGCTAACTGTAGATAAAAATTATTCTGTAGCCTAAATATTTGTACTGAATTTCCCACTCCTCTTGTACTTGCAAAATTAACTATTCTGTAACATTAATAGACATTTGTACCCAAATACTTGTTCAGAGACAAGGTACAACTACTTAAGTATGAGAACAGTTATTTACTACGAGTTCCCCCTCTTCTGCTTGACACTGAAATTGAGGGATGAATGTCTGTATGTTTGGTCTGATTGACTTGGGGATCACCCATTGAAGCTGTATCTTCGCTTTTTTTTTTCTCATGTGAATACCGGGAAGGGGTAAATATGCCCAACTTTTTTCTTTGGATATTTTACCCTTTTTCAGACATTGAAAATAAGAGGTAAGTTACTCCTGGGGCAAAACCATGTTGATTTCAGGGGAGTCAAATTCTCACCTGTTGCAAACAGTATCAGAGTTGAAAGGTGGCGTTTCCCAGCCCAAGTCTAAATAACAGTGTAAAATGAAATCTAGTCAGAAACTGTGTGCAATAAACAAAATCAAAGTATTCTCCCTGAATGCAAACAATAACATTACTTTGACTCCCTCTGAAATTAACATGGTTTTGCCCAGGAGTAACTTTCTTCTCTTATCTTCAGAATCTGGTCCTTTATGTTTAACCTTGTATAACTTTGTTTTAAGAACTTTCTCATATACGAAGTGTACAAGAGTTTAACTTGAAAACAATCTTTTAAATGTTACACCAATAAAAAGTTTACAGTGAGCAGATCCTCATATTCATCTACCCTGGTGTGTGTAGAAGAGTAGAGCGAAGATCTTCTTACCAAGGCAGTGTAGATCTAATGAGTTTCTTCCTAATATAGGACCATATTACAAAGTCTTTCAGCTGGGCCACTTCAATAACTAGGTAAAGTCTGAAATGACAGACATCTTCTCCAGTGCAGGAATACTCACGCCTTGTCCTCAATGTAACCTCCTGGGTTTTGCCAGAGCTAGCAAGACAACATCTATCCTGCATCAAGACCTTGGTCTTACTGATAATGAGGACTGGGAGATCCTTCCTTTTGCGAGTTATACAAGCTGCAGGGGCGACTTTTTTGGAGGAGGGCTGGGGTCTTCTCTCTGCAACACCTGTACGAGGATGGAGTTTTACGGACCTTCCGCCAACTAAGTGATGAATTTCAGCTTCAGGCGGCTCAGTTTTATAGATATTTACAGCTCCGACATGCCTTAAATGCGCAATTTGGAGATTCAGAGCCCACACTGCAGAATTCCCCTATTATTAAGTTATTATCGGATGCTGCCAAAAAAAGATCTATTTCTTTCCTGTATTCGCCAATTCGTGAGCGAGTGTCTCAGGACGATTTGTCGGGGTTGAGGGCCAGCTGGGAAGCTAACGTTGGCCAGGTAACGGATGAGGATTGGCGGGAGGCTCTAGCCTGTAGCTCGGCTGCGTCCTCTTCTCTGAAATTCCAACAGGTACAACTATTTATCTTACATAGGGCCTATCTTTCTCCTCGTGGGATGGTGGCTGCAGGGTTGAGGGAGGATTGTAGATGTCCAAAGTGTGGCTTTGCTGATGCAGACTTTTGGCACTTGCTTTGGGATTGTCCTGGGGTTAAAAAATTTTATACTGAGGTCTGGAATTCTATTTGCTCTACTTTCCCATTATTACCCTCCTTAAACCCTAAGTTATTTCTATTTCGCCTCAACCTCAGGGAGGATTACTCAACGCCTGTTTACCGTTATGTTAGTATATTGGCCTCGCTTGCTCTGGTTTTGGTGGCACGGAAGTGGCTGGCTCCTGATCTTCCTTCCTACCACAACTGGGTCGGGCTGGTCAATGAAGTCATGAACCACGAGAAATTCATGCATACCAAACGTAAAACCTTGGATTGTTATTATAAGATATGGCACCCGTGGTTGGAGTCTCCATTTGTCCTCTTCCCTCCCGCGCCACCGGAGCCCTCCTAACATATAGTATAACATATAGTATAATATTTATTGTTGACTTATACTGTTAGTCTCACACCTTTGACCTGTTGTGCGGGCTGTAGTGTTCCGGTTTAGCATGCCCATTCTGTAATTTGTAGTGTGCTGTATCTACATGTACAGGTGGTTGTGTTGTTGCACCATTTGCTCAGTTTACTGTACCTTGGTCGCTGCTCCTCAAGTCTTTTATATGGAAGGACGAATATCTGTAAGTGATCTTGACAAAGGGACGTGGTCTCGGTTAGTACCTTGCTAGTCCTCTCTTATTTGTGCACCCATGTCTCCACGGATGCCTTATTTCTTATTATTTATTATACAGACTCAGTAACCTGTATTCTCCTTATTGGTCCTTATGCCTTATAGGGTATGTGGTTTTGGGGGGTGGGGGGTTATATGTTCGGGGAGGTGTTCCCCGTGATTGCATTGTTTTTGTACTTGTATGTAATTTTTTTCTTGTATGTTTTTTTTTGTCATGGTTTGTTATTGGAAATGTTAATAAATAAACACAATTTAAAAAAGATAATGAGGACTGGGAGGATGTCTGTATGTGTGTATTAAAAATGCTATAACCTTAGCACAATTTCAACAGATCCATCTATATGTGCTACATAGGGTGTCAAGACCCTGATCTAACCTGAGGCTGGGTGACTTATGTGACACAAGAGGTTAATAAAAAACAACAAACTGGTCTGTTCTACAATGACTAATTCCCACAGTTTACCTCACAGACAACTCAAAGCATAATCTGGCAGCACCAAGGATGACCGGTGGCATACAAACTATTGTCAAAGTACAGCAGGAAACAACAGCGGGTAAAGTGCAGGAATGGTTATTTTACCTGGTTGTCTTCTGTAATCTGATTAATATGCGACCAACCCCTTTGTCTCAAACTTTGTCGTCGGAGGCTTTCGGTTCTTCCTGTCCACAAAACTAGCGCAGTATAACTTTATCATGATTATGAAACTCAAAATTATCTCTCCTATTACAACAATGTGGCATTGAAGAACCAAAGCTGAACTAACATCTGAGAAGCATGAATTTATTAATATTTAACATGAAAAGAAATCACAATGTTTATATACCAAAATGATAACAAAATGAAATACAAGATGCAAACAATTTCTTAAATAATAAGAGGGCGAAAATGCAGAAAAAGCCACTCACGCAAAGAATACTTTCTGAGATGGGACTTCAAGAATATGGCATATTTCTCTCAGAGGTCCCAAGAAAATAACAATTTTATGTTTTCACGTCATGTAATTTAAAGCTCCTGACCACTCCTTCAGCCCCAACCTTTTTCCTTCAAAAGGTCATATGAGATCTGTTTATTCACAAGGCTGCTCTTATTACCTGTCTCCAGGACATTTAGGAAGGTCTGGTGTTTCATGATCAGACATACATCCTTGTTGATGTTTATGATATACAAATAAACATTTTCTTCTATAAATATTATTTTTTATCAATTCATATTTCTACCATACTTTATATTCAAAATATTGATCCGGATTCACAGTTATGTAATTTCTGTCTTACGTTTGTTGTTTTAAGATATGAGCTACTGAATGTGTAGTAGCTTATAAACGCTATCTACGTACCAATTCTATACGTAGTTGCGTAAGCGCGGTTTTTAGACCGCGTAGTAGCTCAATTCAAAACAACGTACGTAAGACGAAAACTACGTGAATCTGGACCATTAAGTCTTCTCTAAAGATAAAAATCTAGTCCGAATCCCTTGGCCTAGAACGCCCAAAAGTAATGATAATGGACCGGATCCGGAACTAACAACGTTAGGGGATTTACGCAAATCATTTGTATAAGTCCCCTAATAATTAACATCGGCACATGTGAGTTAAAGATGTTACTCAAGCGAACCTTCAAATGTACGGAACAAAATTTCGTATGTCAGAAGGTACGGTAATGGGGCTGACCCTTCAGGTACGCATGTCATATCCCTGACATACAGGTGGGGATAGGCATTCAAATGAAGAGTAGGGGGCATGAAAGCCCAGATACACATTGATCTGTGTCCGTACAGATGCAGATCAATGCGTAAAAGTCAAGGTAGCCTTCTGAGCACGTGTATTCCCCTCTACCTTGTGGGCTTTCAGACCCCCGCGGTAAAGCGTGCAGGCGTCTGGATCTGGCCCAATATATTTAAATCTCTATGTAAACATAAACATGTCCTTATTCACACTTTAAGTACAACATATGCAGAAGTGACACAAGGGGAGCGCAGACCGCGCTAGGTGTCGGTTTTAAAGGAGGTGATGGAGCCCATCAGCATCAATCCGTGATCAGAGAACCACAGAGCAGAGAAGAAAAACACCTGTGTGGAAATTTCTGATGTTTAACAAGACTTGAGTTGCGAGTAAAACATTTCCCACACTCAGGACATGAAAAATTCTTCTCACCTGTATGAATTTTCTGATGTCTATAAAGAACTGATTTGCGTGTAAAACATTTCCCACACTCAGAACATGGAAATGGTTTCTCACCTGTATGAATCTTAGAATGTCTCTGAAGAGATGCTTTCAGTGTAAAACATTTCCCACACTCAGGACATGAAAAACTATTCTCACCTGTATGAATCTTATAATGACTCTGAAGAGATGCTTTTATTGTAAAACATTTGCCACACTCAGGACATGAAAAGTTCTTCTCACCTGTATGAATTTTCTGATGTCTACGAAGATCTGATTTGAGTATAAAACCTTTCCCACACTCAGAGCATGGAAATGGTTTCTCACTTGTATGAATTCTATAATGTCTCTGAAGAAGTCCTTTCACTGTAAAACATTTCCCACACTCAGAACATGGAAAAGGCTTCTCAACCATATGAATATTATAATGTGTAGTAAGATTTGATTTGTGTGCAAAACATTTTCCACACTCAACACATATAAAAGGTTTCTCACCCGTATGAATTCTAAGATGCTCAGTAAGACTTGATTTCCGTGTAAAAAATTTCGCACACTCAGGGCATGGAAAATGTTTCTCACCTGTATGCATTCTTTGATGACTAATAAGGTCTGAAATTTTAGTAAAACATTTATCACATTCAGAACATGAAAATACTTCATCAAACCCATAAGCCCTTGTATGGTTCACAAAATCTGTTTTGTCAGGTAAACATCCATCATAATTACAAAGATCAGGTGTTATATCTTCTGTGGGACGTACTAGAGGTACATTTACAGTCACTGTGTGTGCTCCTGAATAATCTTGTGGAAAGATGCAGGTTTCTATATTACAATCTGAAGATAAAAAGAAATGATCCTCCGAGGTATTTCTGGTGCTGTTTTCCACTGAAAAATTCAAAGAAAAAATTAAAATAATAATAATAAAGCGTAATTACCAACTAGTGGTAATCAAATGCATGTTACAAATCAATTTATTGCATGTATAATGACTGTATGCATACTATTTTTGAGAATATATAATATAAATCTTAGTGAATATTACTCACCGGTGCTGATATGTGCAGGGATTTCACTTTTCTCCTCCAGACACGGCCGATCCCCGCTCACAAACTCCTGTTCTTCTACATCTACAACTTCAACTTTAATATTAATCAGATCTTCTCCCTAAATACCAAAAAAAACAATAAAAAATAGCAAATGAAATAATGGTTAAATTAACGAACCAACACTATATATTGTTCAGATCTACAATGCTATCTACCTGACACTGCTGCAGTACATAATAATCTTCTTCTTTATCTTTCTTTCTCAAACCATCTGTAGGAACCACACAGTTAGATAATAATTAGTTAATTTGTAATAATTATATGAACAGTATGGCACAATACAATGAATATTGACTCCTCTTACCCACTGATGGTAGAGTCTGGTGATTATCCATGATGACTTCCTTGTAGAGATCCTGGTGTCCTTCTATATGCTCCCACTCATCCATGGCAAAATAGACAGCGACATCCTGACACCTTAAAGGAACCTGACACACACAATGATACAGTCATCAGCCAAACACATCCCCTAGTGTCACTGTATAATGTCTCATTCCCAGCAGTCACCTCACCAGTCACATACATCCCCTGGTGTCACTGTATAATGTTCCATTCCCTGCAGTCACCTCTACAGTCACACATATCCCCTGGTGTCAATGTATAATGTCCCATTCCCAGCAATCACCTCTCCAGTCACACAAATCCCCTGGTGTCACTATATAATGTTTCATTCCCTGCAGTCACCTCCAGTCACACACATCCCCTGGTGTCACTGTCTAATGTTCCATTTCCAGCAGTCACCTCTCCAGTCACACGCATCCCCTGGTGTCACTGTACAATGTCCCATTCCCAGCAGTCACCTCTCCAATCACACACATCCCCTGGTGTCATTATATAATTTCCCATTCTCAGCAGTCACCTCTCCAGTAACACACATCCCCTGGGGCCACTGTATAATGTCCCATTCCCAGCAGTCACCTCTCCAGTAACACACATCCCCTGGGGCCACTGTATAATGTCCCATTCCCAGCAGTCACCTCTCCAGTCACACACATCCCCTGGTGTCACTGTACAATGTCCCATTCTCAGCAGTCACCTCTCCAATCACACACATCCCCTGGTGTCACTGTATAATTTCCCATTCTCAGCAGTCACCTCTCCAGTAACACACATCCCCTGGGGCCACTGTATACTGTCCCATTCCCAGCAGTCACCTCTCCAGTCAGCAGGTAAATGATCTTATTGGTGAGTTCCAGGATCTTCAGGTCATTGCTTCTCTGTTGTATCAGTGAGTTTGATGGAGACGCCACGATGGGGCTCTTGGTGTCATTCCACCCTCCAAAAACACAGTTACTGCCATCGGATGTTACATCTCCACCAGATTTTTTTATTACTGTGTAATCCTGTGAATATCCAGTGGTCACATCATCCTGATTACTACATTCACCTCAGCTATCACTTTCTTGTATCCTTCTAATTCTACTGGACACATTAGTCAGTATCAGTCCAATCCATAAAATAGTTAACTGTTCTATGTTAAACCTAGAAAACTAGGTAAAACCTATAGGAAATAATAAGCGCACTCTATCCAGCAGCAAATATACAGATTAATTTTAAAAAAAAGGGATACTATATAGCAGAGAGAACAAAAAAATGTATGTGTGATATATACATTTGATTTTTGCCTGCTATATTTTATCAATCCAATCACTGTCTTATTCCATTTCATTTACAAACACTTAGGTTTTTCTTCAGCTAATTTTCAACTACTTATTAATCTCTTCATTTTGCTGAATCCAGTGCTGCAAGTAAATATATGACTGATCATATGAAGGATGCCTGCTCTCCAGTCACATCCCTGTTGTATTACTAGATATAACAAATGTCATGTGACTCTCCCAGAATCCTCCCCACCTCTCCAGTCACACCAGTTTCATTACTAGATATAAGGGTGATGTCATATGACACTCCCAGAATCCTCCTTACCTCTCCTGTCAACAGATAGAGGATCTCCAGGGTATAATTTAATATCCTCCCAGTTCCGTGACACCTCTTCTTGTCCATAATAAAATAAGAATTGGAATAGTTCTTGTTTGCTGAAGATATGAACTATGCAGACAGAACAAGAAAAAAAAGATAAAGATAAGAATAATAATAAAAGTATATTCATGTTATATTACATTGTTATAACTACTTAGCCATGATTAATGATTATAATATAATCTCTAAGAATTCAATGAAAAGCTCTCACACTAAAGACATAATGATCATGTTCAGTGATAAAAACACATCAGAAATACATCCAACTCTAAAACAGATCACAGCCATGAAAACCTAAGTAGGTAACTATTCAAAGGAAAAAAGTTTGGTGAGCATTGTGCATCAGCCAAAATAGTAAGTAGTAGAATGGCTCCTGTTAATACTGATATTTATTAAACATGATAACAATAAAAACAATATATATTCTAAGTGTAAGAATTAAAATATCCAACAAATCCTCTTAAGTGCCACTGCACCTGGTCCATTAATTTGGATTATGATGGTAACTGGTACAGTGTCCACATCAACAGGCCTCAGTGCAGCGGTAAATACAGGCACAATAGATGATGGCTATTCGGCAAATTTTCCATGTATATTATATAGCATGGGACCGAGTGGTATGTAAACACTCACTTTGCTGGCAGGTGTACACCGGGTCACGGAGAGGCAGACAGAACCGCCAGGCTTCTCGAGAGTCTCACAATGTCCTGGATTAATCCAATGCACAGTTAAACGGTAACTCACTTGTAAATCCACTGGCAAAGTAAAGGTGCCGGGTATATTTCACATAAGAGGCTGGTTCTTATTGCACTTTGATGTGTTTCATCGCTCAGGAAAGCGATTTCATCAGAGGGGGTAAATAACCATTGAAAGGATTATAGAGACAATCTCCAACATTCTATTAGGTCCAAAATAATCTGCTCCTCAGTTTCCAACTTTCAGTTACTATGGTAACCACCTTCACTGACGAGGCAAATCGTTTTTTAAATATCAGTTAATTCATTTAATCCAGGTGAGTGACAGCTGGAGGTTCAGGAGCGGATTTAATTGTACCTAATGGAATGGGTCATGTTGCAAGGTCTGTAGAGAGCAGTATGGGAAGCAAGAGCTGGAAAGAGCAGCTACATCTGGAAGGTTCCTGACAGACAAATGAGAATCCCTGTGACTGTGATGCACAATGACACTCCTAGAAAGCCACTGACATTGCTGCACTATGACTGGAAACTATTATCATTATCCCTCTATAAACTTATATACAGAGCCAGAGACACAGACACTGACCACGTATATACGTTATCACCTGCAGCAAGTCACATTAATGTCCCCTTATGTGCTTCTCAATACAGCCCAAAATACATTATACACCACTTCCTGTGTCTGTGTCTCACGTGACTTCCTTTCGCTGTGTCTCAAATGACGTCCTCTTGGTGCATTGAATCGTTCTGTCCTCAGAGAGTATAGCGGCGGCCATTTTCTTGTGGTTCAGAAGCTATACATGTCTCCACCCTGCTGTAGATTGATGACTTATATTCCCTCCATCACATGATTTATTATGCTGAATTTAAGAATGGCCACTATGACCAACAAATGTTTCTAAGGTCATTTACATCATGTTTTTCCGTTTTTGTGATTTTTAGGAACAATAACAAAAAAGCTCTATTTCACCCTCAATTTCATGTAAGGTTTTACTAGGATGTCAATTGATTTACCGTAGGTATGTTTACAATTTGTCTTTTGTGTAAGCTTCTACCTCCTCATATGGGAGGTGACTCCACTTATCAACCACCCTTTCAGTGAAGTCATTTCCCCTCAGGTTTCCTCTGAACCCCTCCTCCTCCTCCTTTATCTGGCCTGTCCTGGTGTTCTCATACTTTACCCTCAGCTTGTACCCTATTAAAATTTAAAATTTATTTGAAAGCTTCCATCATGTCCCCCCTTTTCCCTTCTTTGCTTCAAACTATACTTTATAAGATGCAGACAATCCTGCTGCCAGGGCATCACTGCCGCAATGACAGTTATACCAGCACTGGGGTATATTTCTTTATTAACAGGTTTTTATATAGTGTTATCAGATGATGTAGTGCTTCACAGAGAATATTTCACATTCACGTCAGTCCCTGCCCCATTGGAGCTACATTCTAAGTTCCCTAACACACATGCGGACTATGGCTAATTTATTCAGCAGGCATGTAACCTTCCAGTATGTTTTGGAGTGTGGGAGGAAACCCACACAGACACAGGGAGAACATACAAACTCCACACACCTTTTCCGGGAATCGAACTCATGACCTCAGCACTGAGCCACCATGTTGAGCAGATATTAATAACCTCGGACAGCGTGGGAACGGCAGAGGTTATAAATAGACCCCAGTGCCAGTATAACTGTCATTTGCTGCAGGGTTGTTGCAGTGCTCGTGCCAGGGTTTTTTTTTATTTTGCCAAGCCACTGCCATTGAATTAGATCCTTAGAAGACTGGATCCTTGACAGAAGATCACTTCCAAGCTGATAAGTAAATTCACTCTTTTTTATGGAATGGACTTTTTAACATTTTAAAAATGTTTTTATGTAACTGGCGGGTTTTACATTATTACAGTATATTGGGGACATTAAGCAAGGTTGCTGACTCTCCCAGAATGTCCGAGAAACTCCCTAAATTCGGGCAGTTCTCCTGATATCCTGGGAGAGCCTGCAAATCAGTATACTAGTGATGCTAGACACAGGGAGGGACTTGACGCAATTTGCTCCATCAGGCCCCGCCCCGATCCCTATTTCAGCTGATAACGAGTAAGTACTAGCCAAAGGGGTGGGGCTTTTTGACGTGATCTGCATAAATCGCTCCATTAAGCCCTGCGTCCCCTGCATGCATCTATAGCTTCCATCCGGGATCTCCCGGAAGAAAGCTGTTAAAAGTCGTCAACACTGACACTAAGCAGTGCAGCCGGCTTTGGAAGGCATCCATGCGCATGCTGCTGTTTGTAGCACTACATGAATCAGCATGCTATGTAGTGGTAAGAGTTAAGAAAATACATTTTTTAATGGTTTATTTAGCGTGCAATTAATTTATTTGGATCATGTTTTTTTTTTTATATATATTTTTTATGTTAAGGTGACCTACACCTTCCACTTATACCAGGGTCGCAGTAAGCATATTACAGAAGCACAGGCACCTTACACCTCTACTGTACATATTTAAATGAGAAAAACGCCACTTTTCTAATTAATTTTTATATATATATAT
>WWET01001139.1:118752-133407 GCA_011038615.1 Limnodynastes dumerilii | reverse complement strand
AGGAGAGAACCCGGCCAGCGTCTAAAGCATAGAGTAACCCTGGCAACAAAATAGACATGCCGGTGAACAGATCACCGTCGCAACCTAACATTCTATATGTATGCTTATTGTTAAAAAAGATATACAGTAGATTGAAAAAACATATTCATATCATTTTATTGTGTTAGATTTCCACCTTTGTGGATTGTATTTCTTGATGGGCTTTAAACATCACCGGAAAGGGAGCACATTTACCAGTAAGAATCAACACTTCAGGTCAGATTTACTAACATGCGGGATTGGGAAAGTGGAGATATTGCCCATAGCAACCAATCAGATTCTAGCTGACATTTTCTAGTATGTAACAGGAAAGTGAGAGCCAGAATCTGATTGGTTGCTAAGGGCAATATCTCCACACCTCCAAACCCGCAGTTTAGTAAATCTGGCTCTTCTTGCCTGCGCCTCTTCACACACCAGGAATGACAGGAATGGAAGCATCAGTTTCCCTTACAAACGTTGATGACTCATCAAATTGCAAAACACATTTCAGCATTTAAGAAAGTCCCAGCAAAAATCCTGAGTAAGACATGACCTGATTACAGACTGTTATAGCATTCATTCTCAGCCGAAACTTCTTAGCAGAAGCAAAATGCATTTATCAGTATTGCTATGTTTAGAAACTTACTATTGAACAATTTTTATTTGCTCCACCATTTTGGCAACAGAAATACACCCTATTACTTTCTTTTTTTTGACTACCATCTTGCTCAAGAGAATTGTTTTCTTGTCTGCTGTTTGTGAGGATATTTGTGAGGATATTAAATTAGAACCCCAAGAGGTAAATTCACTAAAGGACAGGTTTTGATAAACCACCGCTTTTAGGTGATTTTTAATAAGGGCAAATCCAGAATGACCATTTTTAACAAATCACAAGTTTTCATAAATGTGCTTTTAAAATAGCGATATTTGCAATGTAAAAAATACAAACTGCTAATTAAAACTGCTGCAAAACAGGAAAAAAAGACATAAAAAAATAGAGTTAGTAGTCAGTGGTGAGTTTGTTAAAGTCATCACTCTCTATTTAAAAAAAAAACAACCCAAAACAATTTTAAAATATCCAATTTTTATGAAAACAATAAAAAGTCTTCTCTTTTTTGGGCATGCTGGCGCCTCTAGTGGTCTAAGTGTCAGCATGCTCTGTCCCTCTTTCTGCTGTGGCCACATTCTCTATACAATCCAAGAAGAGCCTCGTTCTCCATACAATTCAAGTAGTGCCCAGCTCTCCATACAAACCAAGTAGTGCCCCAAGTAGTGCCTGTATTGTACTTAAAATATGTATAACTGGATAAAGTCAATGGGGAGAGATTATTAACAAAGACAAGCATCATATGTTCATTTTTAAATGAATATGAGAAATCCAAAGTTTAAGATTTTATTTTGTTTGCTTGTTATTACAGGATGCAAAGTGTGTGCGTTTCAGTGTTGTATTTTTAATGAATTAAAAGTTATATGAAACTTGGACAGTAATATTTCTAATGCTCCAACTTCATGGAAATGTTGTTTTGGTCATCATCTCACAGTCTCTGTCTCAAAACCACTTCCTGCTCTCAGTGCGTCCTATTCAAAGCTGAGACTTTTGTAACTGTGGAGAGAATGTACAGAAAAGGTACATTTGTTTAAACATGCAAACAGATGTGTATAAACAGAGGCTGTGAGGTGTACTCGCAGCAGAATATAGAAGTTACATGGAAGAAAAGAGAGGTCCGGCGCTCCAAACAAACATTATATAACACTATGTGTCAGCACATACATAAAACAGAGGTTTATTATAGCTATATTATGAACTAAACCTCCTTTTTATGTGTGTGCTGACACATAGGGCCCGATTCAATTACCGAAAAATCCTTCGCCGGTGTATTTTTAACGCTATTTTTTTAAAAATTACAGGCAATATTTTTTTTTTCCCTATTCAATTATTTTTTTGCGTTAAAAAAACGCTGTTTTTTACCGCTAGCGTTAATTAAAAATCCGACCCTATGAGAGGAGCGGATTTTTAATGCTGCACTATCTTGTGCCCCAACAGGACATGCTGATGCTTGTAGAACTACAAGCATTAGCATGCCCATGGATGCCAGGGCAAGCGGTAGCATGCCCTGCCAGCCAGGGACCGCTGCGCAGGTGCCTAGGTTAAAAAAAAAATACCTTCTCAACGTCGCAAGTCACAGGTTATTAGCCAGTGTCTGAAATATCGTGAGAACGTTATTTCAGACACTGGCCAATAACCTGTCATTAGCGCCGGGTACTTCCTGCTAGCAAGAGGTGACTTGCGACGTTCTAAGAAGGTATTTTTTTTTTTACATAGGCACCTGCGCAGCGGTCCCTGGATGGCAGGGCATGCTACCGCATGCCATGGCATCCATGGGCATGCTGATGCTTGTAGTTCTACAAGCATCAGCATGCCCTGTTGGGGCACAAGATAGGGCAGCGTTAAAAATCCACACCTCTCATAGGGGCGGATTTTTAATTAACGCTATTGGTCAAAAAACGGTGTATTTTTAACGCAAAAAAATAATTGAATAGGAAAAAAAAATATCGCCTGTAATTTTAAAAAAAATTGCGTTAAAAATACGCCGGCGAAGGATTTTTAGGTAATTAAATCTGACCCACGGAGAACATACAAACTCCACAAAAATAACACCTTTTTTGGGAATCAAACTCATGACCTCAGCGCTTGAGACACAAGTGCTACTCACTGAACCACCATGCTGCGCAAATATTTATAACCTCGGAGGCGTGGGAACGTCAGAGGTTATAAATAGACCCCAGTACCAGTATAACTCATTTGCGTTGGGGATGTCCTGGCAGCAGGACTATTCGTGGCGCTCATACCAGGGTTTTTTTCCAAGCCACTGCCATTGAATTGAAAAGATAAAAAAAAGTCCACTGGTTATTAAATCAGACATTACCAGTCTTTCTCAGACCAAATCTTAGTAATCTCTAGTTCGTTGTGTCAAAAGAAAGTATTTTTCATAAAGTTCCTTCTATTCTGCAGCTGTGGTCTCTGCCCAGAATCTTTCTGAAAACTTCCAGGTACTTCTTTTAAAGCTTGTTATATTTCTGTCGAAACATGGAATATATAAAGAAAAAAAACACAATGGAATAATTTCACAACAATGCCCCCCTTTAATTTCTCTTACACTCACAATATTCTTCTCTATACGTTTGCTTGTCAAGTATCTTTATCTTCCTTCACTCTTTGGCTCCCTCAGATGTCCACAATTTGGTATACACCCACACAGACAAGCAGATAGAAAGACACAATAGTGTAATTTGTGTCACAAATGTATCAATCTAAATGAAATTATTACACTCACAATATAGTTCTCTTATATGGTATGCTCATCACCATAACTCCAGCACTTCTAGTACTCCTCTTGGTTTCCCTCCTTCCCCGTCCAGCAAGATGCTTAGCAGATAGAAGATGCAGGCCAAACAGATCATCGTGAAGCCAGTAATGATAGGATCCCTAACATTTCTATAGTCATGTGCCCACCTTATAAACATCTTGTGCCAATGCGCTTATAAAACCTTTTTTGAAATAACATCAGCCTCTTGTTCTTTTTAAAACAATTTAATTTAACAAACAAAACCAGCAGTGTTCTTCTCAGAGGCTGAGGGTTCCTTACCAAAGATGATAAAAATGCCGGTAATAAAATGGGGCCCCGATCTCCAGGTATATGGTTATTAAAATTCCCCGCCAACTGAGCACTGCTGCAGATGATGCCGCCTCCCACAACCTACGCCTTTCAACGGTGAAGTCTTTCTCAAGCCTTGGTGAGATCACTTGCCGACATCAGGCTACTCAGCACTGCCCACGTGTCACCAGCAGAAACATCGGGACCTACAAACTTGCCAACTCCCATATATCATTACGGGTAACATCATACAGCCTGCGTCCCGATCATCGGTACCGCTCCTCTCTAAACCTGACGGTCATTCATTCAGGGGACACGTGAGTTTTCAAGTGGAACTGACGGCTTTATTTTCTCTGCATCAAACCTCTCTTCTTGTACTTTATCATTAATCCGGTTGCAGGCTCCCTAGGTTATACAATTGAGCAGACTCTCGTTATCCATCAGTCTCCTCCCAGCCTCACTATACTTAGAGGCAACATCATTGGCTTCAGCGGACATATTTCACTCGTACTCCCTGCACACTACATGTCTTTGAGTGCTCATTATCGAAGAGAATAGACACGTTTCCTCTCCTCTACAGAAGGCAACTAAGTGTCTGTGCAACTGTTATTATCATAGTTACCACTCTGCTGCATTATACCAATTTGTTTTATTATTATAAGAACCTTAGCTGTTTATTTTTGGTCTTAATAAATATTTTTTATTTTTATTATACCTGTCGAGAATCCATTGTTATTTTCTAGCGCATCTCCTCCTTTTTCCTGTTTTGGGGGAAGCTGTATGATATGGATCCAAACTCTATATTCTAGCCCGATGGCACATATTGGCTTAAATGGACTTATCACTTTGTATATATAAATAAGGGAGGGGTTTGAGAAACTTGTCAGTGGTGCTCCACAAATCTCCAGAATAACAGATTCTATCTGGCATTCTAGTATGTAATGGGAAAGTGAGAGCTGGAATCTGATTGGTTGCTATGGGCAACATCTCTACTTTTCCTTTCCCGAAGCTTAGTAAATCTGGCCCTAGGTATTTACTAGATCTCTCTCTTCTGCTTGAGACAGAAATTGAGGAATGAATGTCTATATGCTTGGAAATCCATCAGCTGAGGCTCTGTCCTTTTTTTTTTTTCCAATGTGAATACTTTGTTCTTTGGAGATTTCTGTTTAACCATGTACTGTATAATTTTGTTTTAAAAACTTTGTCAAAGACTATGTTTTAAAATGAAATTCTTGTACATTATCTTTTTTGTGTGACGCTATTACATTCTAAATGTAACTCCAATAAATACGTTTTAATGTTTACAGTGAGCAGATCCTCGTATTCATCTACCTTGCTGTGTGTAGAAGGGTAGAGTGAGGATCTTCTTGCTTATGCGGTGTAGATCTAAGGAGACCCTTCCTAATCAACGACTATTTTACAAAGATTTTCAGCTGGGCCACTTCATTAACAAGGTTAAGTCTGAAATGACAGATACCACCAGACATCATCTCCAGTGCAGGAATACACACTCCTTGGAGTATATTTACAAAGGGCGAATTTTCCCTTCAAATTCAATTTGCAGCATCTCGCCGCGATTTGAATGTGATTTCAACAGTGAATCCACCGAATTAACCAACATGCGATTTTGAGGCGATTTTCACGAGAGTTGCAGTGATTTTGCAAGGTCTAAATCGCGGTGGTTTTCTATAGAAAAGCACCACAATTTGTCCCTGAAAAAATCGCGGCAACTCGCGTAAGCTTAAAAAAATAACCAAGCCCAGCATGCTTGAACTTGTTTTGCTGGTAGAACTACAAAGCTAAGCATTGCTTAGCCTTGTAGTAATATCAGCGTGAGCATTGTAAGGCTTCTAACCATGCTGCGCTGTGTGTTGTGTGTGTAAAAACAAACAGTCTGCATCAAACATGCATGAACACATTAAAATAAGTGTGAATGTAAAAAATACATTTTACCTGACTAATAATGTTCCCTATTGTGTGCACTTACCTCCGGTGGCCACTGTGTCTTATACTAAATGTATCTGAATGTATTGTGTGGTGTAGAAAAAGAATAAAAAAATTTGACACTCACCATTAGCTGTCATCATTCTTGGGAAGAGTTGCTTGATGAGTTGAATCTTGTCCAGTTGCCTGTAGACTGTCCTCCGGTTGTTAGAAGTGGCGTCTCCGGTGGTGTGTTCCGCTCCTCGACCTATTCTGTACTTGAGACGCGGACAGGCTCCTTCTTCTACTTCCGTGGCGTTCTTAATGACCATTCGGTCGCTAGGTGGCAGCCTTTTATATTAATGATGACGTCAGTTACACTAGGGGCTCTAGTGTTTCTGACGTCATCATTAATATAAAATGCTGAAAGTACTGAAGAGGCCGAGGAGCGGAACCGAACACCAGGGATGACACTTCTATCAACCCGAGGACAGTCTCCAAGCAACTTGAGAAGATTCAACTCATCAAGAAACTCTTCCCAAAAATGATGACAGCAAACTGAGTGTCAAAATTTGTTATTCTTTTTCTACCGCACACAATACATTCAGATACAGTTAGTATAGGACACGATGGCCACCGGAGGTAAGTGCACACATTAGGGGGCATTATTAGTCATGGAAAATTTTTATGTTACATACACTTATAGTAACGTATAACTTTGTTTTGTGTAGACTGTAATTTTTTTTAGACGCACCACACAGCGCAGCATGGTTAGAAGTCTTACCATGCTTACGCTGATATTACTACAAGGCTAAGCAATGCTGAGCCTTGTAGTTTTATCAGTATAGCATTGTGAATTACCCCTTGCAAAATCGACGCATCTCGCGGGTGTTTAAAAAAAAAAAATCGCAAACAAATCGCAGTTTATGAATTTGGTGAATTCACGCTGCAAAGCGCCTGTAAATCACGGCGAGATCCATTGATTTGAAATCGCTGGATAAATTTGCCTTTAGTAAATATACCCCTAGGCAAAGTTAAGGTAGGGTTTGGTAGTCGTAAATCAAGTAAATTACATACGACTGAGGGGTGTGCATAGTACTTACAATCGCGTAAATAGGCTACACGATTTTACTTAAACTGCACTTAGGTCTGGATCTTGCCCATGGTCGTTATTTTACCTGGTTGTCTTCTGTAATCTGATTAATATGCGACCAACCCCTTTGTCTCAAACTTTGTCGTCGGAGGCTTTCGGTTCTTCCTGTCCACAAAACTAGCGCAGTATAACTTTATCATGATTATGAAACTCAAAATTATCTCTCCTATTACAACAATGTGGCATTGAAGAACCAAAGCTGAACATCTGAGAAGCATGAATTTATTAATATTTAACATGAAAAGAAATCACAATGCTTATATACCAAAATGATAACAAAATGAAATACAAGATGCAAACAATTTCTTAAATAATAAGAGGGCAAAAATGCAGAAAAAGCCACTCACGCTCCTGTCCCAACCTTCTTCCTTCAAAAGATCATTTGAGATCTGTTTATTCACAAGGCTGCTCTCCAGGATATTTAGAGAGGTCTGGTGTTTAATGATCAGACATACATCCTCAAATAAACATTTTCTTCTTTAAAAATAATTTTTTGTCACTTCATATTTCTACCATACTTTATATTCAAGATATTAAGTCTCATCAAAAGATAAAAATCTGGTCTGAATCCCTTGGCCTAGAACGCCCAGAAGTAATGATAATGGACCGGATCCAGAACTAATAACCTTAGGGGACTTACGCAAATCATTTGTGTAGGTCTCATGATAAGAGAAATATAAAATTATGGGCGATTTGGAGGTACGTGCACCCAGGGTTGGCCACCCGTGGGGGGGACCGTCAGTGACATCTAACTTCCTGTGCAGAGTTTCAGCAGCTAACATCCACGCTACACACGAGCTGTTTTCCCCCCTCCCCCATCTCCCAAGCAAAGCTGTCTCTACACCACTGTGAGCATTAACAGGACGTGTACCATTTGCAGCTTCAAGTTTTTTGAATTGTCAACCACACACCATATATACCTGGAAGCAGGTACCGGAGGGATTCATCTTGCCGCAATTGCGGGTCCCGATACCAACGCGGACACCAGGAGAGTGTGAGTACATTATACTGGTGGACTATTACCTACATTGGATTAGCCCTGGTTATACTGGGCAGTCAGTACCTGTGGAACGTAATTATGTTTGTGGACACGTAACATCTATTGCCTAAGAAATATCTACTTGTTCCAATTGGGTCATTATACCATCAAATTAATCCAGTGGAATTATATTATAATTTATTTGGAGTGGTGAGTTTATGCCATCTAATCAATTAATATATACGATTTAGTCTTTTTTATTCAGAATTCTTTAATGTCGGCAATAAAACTGTGCATTTGTAATATCATTGCCAGTTTCTGAAATTTTCTTTCATTAACGCCACTTTTATATTTAATAATTACAACTATGTTTAGTGGTTATAAGCGCTATCTCGCTCTCTCTCTCTATATATAGGTCTTATGATAAGTAACATCGGCGCATGCCCGTTCCAGATGTTACTCAAGCAAACCTTCAAACGTACGGAACTAAGGATCGTAGGTAAGAAGGTACGATGATGGGGGCTGACCCTTCAGGTACGGATGCTGTATCCCTGCTATATAGGCAGGGATAAACATTCAAATGAAGAATAAGGGGCGGGGAAGCCCAGATACACATTGATCTGCGTCCATACAGAAGCTAGGTAGCCTTCTGGACACCTGCACCCCCCCCTCTAACTTGAGTACTTTCAGACCTGCACATGTACTAAAAGCGTGCGGGGGTCAGGATCTGGCCCTATATAATTAAATCTCTATGTAAACATAAACATGTCCTTATTTATACGGCAGAGGTGACACAAGGGGGGAACAGATGGCACCAGGTGTCAGTCTCAAAGGAGGTGAAGGAGCTCATCAGCATCAATCTGTGATCAGAGAGCCACTGGGAAGAGAAGAAAAACACCTGTGTGGAAATTTCTGATGTTTAACAAGACCTGAGTTGCGAGTAAAACATTTGCCACACTCAGGACATGAAAAACTCTTCTCACCTGTATGAATCTTAAAATGTCTATAAAGATCTGTTTTGAGTTTAAAACATTTCCCACACTCAGAGCATGTAATTGGTTTTTCACCTGTATGAATCTTATAATGTCTCTGAAGATCTGCTTTCATTGTAAAACATTTCCCACACTCAGAACATGAAAAACTCTTCTCACCTGTATGAATTTTCTGATGTCTAAAAAGACCTGATTTGAGTGTAAAACATTTCCCACACTCAGAGCATGGAAATGGTTTCTCACCTATATGAATCTTATAATGTCTCTGAAGAACTGCTTTCAGTGTAAAACATTGCCCACACTCAGAGCATGGAAAAGGCTTCTCACCTGTATGAATTTTATAATGTGTATTAAGATTTGATTTGTGCGTAAAACATTTCCCACACTCAGGACATTGAAAAGGTTTCAACCCCGTATGAATTCTAAGATGCTCAGTAAGATTTGATTTCCATGGAAAACGTTTCCCACACTCAGAGCATGGAAACCGTTTCTCACCTGAATGTATTCTTTGATGACTAATAAGGTCTGAATTTTTAGTAAAACATTTATCACATTCAGAACATGAAAAAACTTCATCAATCCCATTAGCCCTTGTACGGTTCACAAAATCTGTTTTCTCAGGTAAACATTCATCATAATTACAAAGATCAGGTGATGTATCTTCTGCGGGACATACTAGAGGTACATTTACAGTCACTGTGTGTGCTCCTGAATAATCTTGCGGAAAGATGCAGGTTTCTAAATTACAATCTGAAGATGAAAAGAAATGATCCTCCGAGGTATTTCTGGTGCTGTTTTCTACTGCAAATTCAAAGAAAAAATTCAAATAATGTTAACAATAAAGTGTAAATACCAACTAGTGGTGATCAACTGCCTGTTACAAATCAATTTATTGCAATAATAAGCGAGAACGAACATTATCTCCAGTATTACATTTAAAGGACAGATAGATCCAATTGTAATAATGTAAATTATTTGACTGAAGGTTATTCAATAAAAATATATCAAGATGCTCAGTTCCCGCAGTGAGATGAGTGAGCAACATAAGACAGGACAGTGTGGGGATCATGATGAAATCAGGACCACGAACCAGTCATAAAGCTTAAATCTGGTATATAAAAAAAAGTTTTACATATCGCCAGCATATTTTTCATCACATGGATTGTATGCGTACTACATTTGAGAATTTATAATATACATGTTAGTGAATATTACTTACTTCTGCTGATATGTGCAGGGATTTCTCTTTTGTCCTCCAGACACTGCCGATCCTCGCTAACAAACTCCTGTTCTTCTACATCTACAACTTTAATCCGATCTTCTCTCTAAATACGCAAAAAAACTATTAAATGAAATAATTTTTAAATTAATGAACCAATGCTATATATTGTTCAGACCTCCAATGCTATCTACCTGACACTCCTGTAGTATATAATGATCTTCTTCTTTATTTTTCTTTCTCAAACCATCTGTAGGAACCACACAGTTTGTATAATTATTGCAAATTATTATCTAAGACTATAACACAATACAATGAATATTGACTCCTCTTACCCACTGATGGTACTGTCTGGTTATTATCCATTATGACTTCCTTGTAGAGATCCTGGTGTCCTTCTATATGATCCCACTCTTCCATGGAGAAATAGACAGCGACATCCTGACACCTTATAGGAACCTGAAACACAATGATACGGTCATCAGACACATCCCCTGGTATCACTTTATAATGTCTACTTCCCAGCAGTCATCTCTGCAGTCACACACATCCCCTGATATCACTGTATAATGCCCCAATCCCAGCAGTCACCTCTCCAGTCACACACATCCCCTGATTTCACTGTATAATGCCCCATTCCCAGCAGTCACCTTTCCAGTCACACACATCCCCTGGTGTCACTGTATAATGTCCCATTCTCAGCAGTCACCTCTCCAGTCACACACGTCCCCTGGTGTCACTGTATAATGTCCCATTCCCAGCAGTCACCTCTCCAGTCAGCAGCTGAATGATCTTATTGGTGAGTTCAAGGATCTTCAAGTCATTGCTTCTCTGATGTATCAGTGAGTTTAATGGAGGCACCATGATGTCGATCTTGGTCTCATTCCACCCTCCAAAAACACAGTTACTGCCATCGGATGTTATATCTCCACCAGATTTTTTTATTACTGTGTAATCCTTTGTATCAAAACACAATGATAATATGCAGTGGTCACATCATCCTTATTACTACATTCCCCTCATCTATCACTTCCTTGTATCCTTCTAAGCCTACTGGAAACATGAGTCAGCATAATTTCAATTCCTAAAATGGTAACTATTCTATATTAAACCTAAAAAGGTAAAACCTATTAGAAAATAATAAGCGCACTTTACCCAGCAGCCAATACACAAAAGGATTTTTTTTAAAAAACATACTATGTGGTGCCCCTGAGGGTCACTGTGGTGGCGGTGAGTCTGCCCTGGTGACAGCTCAAATTTAATGGGGGGAAATGCTGCTTGTGGCAAGAGAAGGGGGCAGGAGGGCAGCTGCAGCTGGCGTTGATCCCGTGCCTGGGCGGTGCTAGCTAGTGTTCCGTGGCATGTGGGGCTGTTCCTGAGTGCGAGGTGGCAGACAGCTGAAAAGCGGAGCGAGATGTGTGGCACGAAGGGGGACGGTCGGTGAATCCTGCAGGTTATAAAATGGGAGTGTGTTGCGCAGGCTGTAGCGCAGAGCTCAAGATCTCCTCCGTTACGGTACAGATCCTTTTAGTTGGCGGAGAGGGGACGCAGAATTGAGGTGGAAAGGCTGAATTGGGTACCAGGGATGTCCTGGGCCAGTGGAACTTAATTGGGGAGAGGGGATCTTTATTAGAAGAGAAGGTGACACGTTGATTATTGGTGAGAGATCGCAACATTGTTGAAGAGACATTGAATAATTTGAGGCATACTGTTAAGTAAATACCGCTTTGTCAACTACCTAACTGGGTACGCAGCTTAGTGTACATAGTCAACAACACTTGTTGAAGAAAACTATATATTAATACAGTATACCAAACAAATTATATTTTGCTATCTACCTGATTATTAACTTGAATCGAAAAGGAGAACAGTTCATTGACTCCAGTTCAAGATATATACAGCGATACAGACTGTCAGTTTGAATACAAGTTTGAGTGATGAATACAGTTAATGTACAATTGGTATTTTATATATTTTGGTTATATGAATCCTGGGATGGTGTGTATTTCTACAATTGTTTTTAAGATAGCTCATAGTGAGGGTGTTGAAAATTACTGTTGTTGAAGTGGGGTTGAGCTATATGTATGCAACAATTGTGGTTTTCCTTCTCTGTTAGTCTTAAGAATAAGAACAAGAAAATTGTTATTGTTTGAAAATTGTAATTTATTTTAATTATCTGTTGGACTAATTAAGTTTCTAAGTTTAGCAAGGTTTCTTGCTAATCGGAAGAACCCTAAATGGGAAGATATTAATAAAACAAATTTAATAAGCTTCAGTTCTCCTTGAGTTTTCTTTTGTTGATCTCACCTCTCTGCATCCAAGAGAAAAAATACCAACAACACCGTTCAAGTAAATGATATTCTGTATCTCTAACTAAGGCAGGTATTACAACTATATAGCAGAGACAAAAAAATATATAAGCGCTATCTATATACATGTGATTTTTGTTGTCTGCTATATTTTATCATTCCAATCACTGTCTTATTCCATTACATTTACAAACGCTCTTAGGTTCTTCAGCTAATTTTCAACTATTTATTTATCTCTTCATTTTGCTGAATCCAGCACTTCAAGTGCTGAATTCAGCACTCCTCTCCAGTCACATCCCTGCTTAGATATAACAGATGTCATGTACCATAACCAGAATCCTCCTCACCTCTCGTCACATCCCTGTTTTATTACTAGATATAACAGATACGTCATGTGACTCTCCCAGAATTCTCCTCACTTCTACAGTCACATCTCTTTTTATTTCTAGATATAACAGATATGCCATGTAATATTCCCAGAATCCTCCTCACCTTTCCAGTTACACCAGTTTTATTACTAGCTATAAAAGTGTAATGTGACACTCCCAGAATCCTCCAGTCACATCTGTTTTATTATTAGAATCCTCCTCACCTCTCCAGTCAACAGATAGAGGATCTCCAGGGTGTAGTTTAATATCTTCCCAGTTCCATGACACTTCTTGTCCATAATGAAATAAGAATTGGAGTGGTTCTTGTTTGCTTAAGATATGAACTATGCATATAGAACAAGAAAAAAAAAAAGAAGATAAGGGTAATATGAAAAGTATAAGTATTTATGCTATATTACATTGTTATAATAACTACATAGCCATGATCAATAATTATAATATAATCACTAAGCATTCAATGAAAAGCTCTGACACTAAAGACATAATGATCATGTTCAGTGATATAAACACTTCAGAAATACATCCAACTCCAAGACAGATCATATCCATGAAAACCTAAGTAGGTAACTCATTAAAAGACTACAGACATACCCTCCAACATTCCATTAGGTACAAAATACTGTTTCCAGCGGTCATTTACTATGGTAACCACCTTCACTGAAGAGACAAATAGTTTTAAAAAAATGTAAATTCATTCATTTAATCCAGGTGAGTGACTGCTGGAAGTTTAGGAGCAGATAAAATTGTACCTAATGGAATGGGTCATGTTAGAGGGTCTGCAGAGAGCAGTATGGAAGCAAGAGCTGGAAAGTGCAGCAACATCTGGAAGATCCTGACAGACAAATGAGAATCCCTGTGACTGTGATGCACAATGACACTCCTAGAAAGTCACTGACACTGATGCACTATGACTGGAGACTATTATCATTATCCCTCTATATACTTATATACAGAGCCAGAGCCACAGACACTGACCACATACACATGTTATCACCTGCAGCAACTCACATTAATGTCCCTCATTCCAACCCTGAATGCATTATATACCACTTCCTGTCTGTGTCTCACATGACTTCCACTTCCTGTGTCTGTGTCCCACGTGACTTCCTCTTTTTGTATTGTATCATTCTGTCCTCAGAGAGTATTGCGGCGGCCATTTTCTTGTGGTCCAGAATCTATACATGTCTCCATCCTCATATTAAAATATAATTTCAGATTGATGAATTGTATCCCTCCATCCCCTGACTTATTATTGCAGGGGTACCTCTGCTGGTACCTGGTACCTCTGCTGCAGGGGAAATAGCACGCTCTGTGTGAGCCAGCTAAATCCCCTTCTCTGAAAGTACCTTTTGGCCCCCTGCTGGCCAGGTCATGAATTGGAAGTGGATTTAGCCATTTTAAAGTGAGGTGTCTATAACCCCTTCAGCTAAGGTCCCTGGTACATACACTGCATGGGAAATAGCACACTCTGTGTGAGCCAGCTAGATCCCCTTCTCTGAATGTACCATCTTTCCCCTGCTGACCCGGTCATGAATTGGAAGGGGATTTAGCCAGCTCACAGTGAGTTGTCTAGATCCCCTTCTCTGTAATGACCATTTGTGCCCAGAGTGCTCAGGTCACTTTGGGCTCTATTTATGGACACCGCATAAATCTTCGCAGCGAGCCTGGACACTTCACTACCCAGATTTATAAACACTCACCTTCATCGTGAAGACTCACGATGTCCGGTGAGTGTTTCCACTGCATCCCTGGCGCTTCACTCGTATGCGAAGCGCCGACGATGCAGTAAAATAGTCGCGCATGCGCCGTACACGCACGGCGCATGCGCAATGGTTACCTGCCGTACGGAGCGGTGGCGTAAGGAATCAAGCTGATTCCTTAATGCCTTTTTTTTTATTCTTAGCGATCCCCCCTGAACCACCAATGTTTCCCCCCTTTTTATTCACTGAAGCACCAATGACAAGAGGAGATTCAGACCTATATAAAATATATATAAAATGATTATATATATACCGTA
>WWET01001139.1:100580-113193 GCA_011038615.1 Limnodynastes dumerilii | reverse complement strand
TCAGCAGGCACCATGCAGTCTGCAGTTCTTTCCACGCCACACAGCAGACATGGAAGAATTCCACCAGACCGCCGAACACTGTACCATGTGACTACTGCAGTCACATGACCTGGTGACGTCAGAAGATACTTCTGCTGAAGGGGATTTAGCAGCTACCCTGCAGCAGCAATCTGGCAGCTGGGAAACTTCCTGGTGACCAAAATAGGTACAAAAAATAGGTGATGGGATGCTGAGGGGGCATTGAGGGTGCCTGGGAGATAGTTGCATGTGAGTAAAGCATGTGTATAGGGGACATGTGTGGTTAAAGTATGTGGGCATGGGAAAGGGTTATGGGTGGTTAAAGCATGTGGGCACAAGGGGTTAATGTGTGGGTAAAGCATGTGGGCACAGGGGAGTTATGTTGTGGGGTTGAAGCATGTGGGCAGAGGTAGGTACACATGCTTTAGCCCCCTGTGCCCACATGCTTTAACTAGCTATAACCCCCCTGTGCCCACATGCTTTTACCAGCCATAACCCCCCTGTGCCCACATGAGTTTACCAGCCATAACCCCCCCTGTGCCCATAGGCCTAAACCACACTACCTCCTGTGCCCACATGCTTCAGCCACACATTACTCCTTGTGCCCACTTGCTTCAGCCACACATTTATCTACTGTGCCCACATGCTTTAGCCACACATTACTCCCATGTCCACATGCTTTTACCAGCCATAACACCCCTGTGCCTACGTTTTTACCAGCCATAACCTCCCCTGTGCCCACATGCTTCAGTCACACATTAACCCCTTGTGCCCACGTTTTAACCTGCCATAACCCCTCTGTGCCCACATGCTGCAGCCACACATTTATCTCCTTTGCCCACATGCTTTAACCAGCAACAACCCCACTTTGCCCACATGCTTTTACCACACATCACCCCCTGTGCCTACATGCTTGTCACACATCACCCCTCTATGCCTACATGCTTGTCACACATCACCCTCTGTGCCTACATGCTTGTCACACATCACCCCCCTGTGTCCACATGCTTGTCACACATCACTCCCCTGTGCCCACATGCTTGTCACACATCACCCCCTGTGCCCACATGCTTTTCACACATCATCCAGCAGCCAACATGCAGACTGCAGCTCCCTCCACAGCACACAGCCCGTCCCAACCCTGTATCATGTGACTGCAGCTCCCTCCACAGTACACAGGAGACAGGAAGAGGAAGATTTCCAGCAGCCCGCCCGAACTCTGTGCCATGTGACTCCTGCAGTCAGGGCCGGCGCAACCCGCTCCCCATGTTAGACAGGCGCCGGACACCCCCTCTATGTAACTGCTGCAGCAGCTCATACAGAATCCTCCTGTATGAGCGGTGCAGCATGCTTCCTGTGAGCGCTGCCTGTATACAGCGCATGTCACGCCGGCCCGCCAGCACATCCCGCCCACCCCCTCTCAGACGTCTGTCCCTGCTGCCGGGATAAGGGAGCAGTGCTGCGGAGGTACAAGGTAAGTAACAAGGGAGAGGCAAGAAACTTGTGGGGAATACTGAGGGGGATGGAAGAGTATAAGGAGGAATACTGAGGGGGGATGGAGGAACATAAAGGAGAATATAGAGGGGCTGGATGTACATAAGTGGGAATACTGAGGGGGGATGGAGGAACATAAGGGGGAATACTGAGGGACTGGAGGAATATAAAGGAGAATACTGAGGGGCTGGATGAACATAAGCTGGAATACTGAGGAGGGATACTGAGGGGCTAGAGGAACATAAAGAGGAATACTGAGGGGCTGGATGAACATAAGCTGGAATACTGAGGAGGGATACTGAGGGGCTAGAGGAACATAAAGAGGAATACTGAGGGGCTGGATGAACATAAGCTGGAATACTGAGGAGGGATACTGAGGGGCTAGAGGAACATAAAGAGGAATACTGAGGGGCTGGATGAACATAAGCTGGAATACTGAGGAGGGATACTGAGGGGCTAGAGGAACATAAAGAGGAATACTGAGGGGCTGGATGAACATAAGCTAGGCTTCTTGCATTTGCAAGCATACATTTAAGTCTATTTACTCCCCTTTTTATTCGTTTTTCCTTTGCTAAGGCTGTTTTTCTTATTGGTTTTAACAAGGGCACCTTCTTAACAGCTGTACTTCCTTTTCCCACCTCTCCACCCCCTTGATTCTTACTATATTCCCCCTTACTGCACTCAATGTCTATCCCATAAATATTTTCCTGCCCCCCCCCCCCAAAACCTAGTTTAAAATCTCCTCCACCCTTCTAACCATTCTCTCCCCTAGCACAGAAGCCCCTTCCTCGTTCAGATGCAATCCATCACGGCAATAAAGATGGCATCTAACTGAGAAAACAGCCCAGTGCTCTAAAAACCCAAAACCCTCCTTCCTACACCAATCTCTTATCTTCTATCAATTGAAGAAAAATCATCTCAGCTATAAGAAAAAACGATAAACGAAGACTTCAAACTGTGAGTGTAAAAACATTTTTATTTAATACACACGATACAATACACACATTACACATAGGTTAGGAGAGATGACCACAGCAGGTAAGTGCACACAGTTGGGGACAATGTTAGTTAGGGTTTATAATTTGTTTACATGCATACTGTCTTTTATTCTTTAATGTGTTTAATGTGAATGGTAATTTTTTTTTTACACTACATGCAGACACACACATGGCTGCAATCGTTAGCCATGCTGCCGCTGATATTATTACAAGGCTCATCATTTCTGAGCCTTTTAGTTCTATCAGTACAGCATGGCTAAGGATTTCAGCCATGCTGCACTTATTTTTTGACACACAAAAACACGTCAACTCCGTTGACATGTGTTTTTGATGCTCCGGACGGCACCTCAGCCGGAACTCGCAGCTCTCTGGCTTTTTTTTTTCTATTTTTTCAATGGCAAACATTTGGACGATTTCTGTCCCTTGATGTTTGCCATTGTGATTTTTTTTTCACATGCAAATCACGCGATTTGAGCCTTTGTGAATACCGGGATTTCACTTCAGAGGCTCAAATCTCGCGATTTTAAATGTAAATAGACCCCATAGTCTGTATCGTGTTGCAGTTTTTAGTATAAAATGGGAATTGTATAGTGGAAACTAGAATAATGCCTGTATTGTATAGTAGCGGCTTTGCTTTCTTTTATTGTGGTTACAAGATTGTGTTTTATGATGTTTACATGGATACTATACTCTAGTAACTATAATGATAAATTGTTAAACAGGTAGGCGGAAAATTTAAAGTTTGCAGGGAGGCGCCGAACACCCTAGCACCGGGCCAGGCTGCAGTCACATGACCTGGTGACGTCAGAAGGTACTTCTGCTGAAAGGGACTTAGCCGCTACCTCCCCTCTCCCCCCTCCAGTGTTTGTGCCTGTCCTGGTGTTCTCATACTGTTGTTTCCTTTTAATTTATTTGAAAGTTTTTATCATGTCCCTCCTTTTCTGCTTCAAACTATACTTTTTAAGATGCAAACAGACCAGCTGCCAGGACAGCGTCACCGCAATTACAGTTATACCGGCACTGGGGTATATTTATTCATTAACAGGTTTTTATAAAGTGCTTTACAGAGAATATTTCACATTCACATCAGTCTCTGCCCCATTGGAGCTACATACTAAGATCCCTAACACCAGGGTTGCTGACTTTTAAAAGCTTCTCTCCGGGAGATCCTGGAGGGAAGCCATAGATGCATACAGGGGGCGGGGCTTACAGCTGCAATTTTTTGCGTCATTAAGCCCTGCCCCTTGACTGTCAATTACTCCTTTCGGGGTTTCATAGTGATGGGGGTGAGCATTGATGACACAATTTGCATCTTCAAGTCCCTCCCTGTCTTTAGCAACACTAGTAAACTAGTGTAGCCAGGCAGGGGGGCAGGATTTGAGGCCGTGGTTTAATGGAAACCATGAGCCTCAAGTCCCTTGCAGGAGATTTACTAGCTCTTCCGGGATACAGGGAGAACTGCCCAAATTATATGGAGTCTCCTGGTGCAGTTGGTGTATCTGGCAGTGGTGCTTGAATATCTGAGATCTTGGAGCTGGCTGTTAATGCTTTCCACGATAACAAGAAGTCCCACATCATTGATGTGCTCCACAGAGCTTATCTTTGCTTTCTGGGTCTTCAACGCATGGGTACAAGAAACACCTCAAAATGCTGGAAGTGCAGAGGAACTGCCTTGTGAATCTTGTTGTGTATCTTCTGTCCTTGCACTTCCTCTCTGGATCCCAAAATATTCCTTTGTGAGATTAACCTAGAGGAGGATTATATTATCTGAATTTACAAGCAGACTGATAATTATCTCCCTTGCCCCGGTGGTGATAGCCCGGTCCTCTCTGGTCTCTGACCCTCCTTTGTTTTATAGATTATCAATACCACATATCATAAAAAGAATTATGTATAATAGCCGCAATGCTGCTTCCAAGCTTCACGTGGTCACTGTGGTATGAATCAATTTTTTTTAATTTCCCGCAGGGCCCATTCAGCCTGATAAAATGTTTTAGTACTCTGGTTTGCTTCCCATTGTGTTGCCTCAACCCTTTAACATGATCTCGTGGCTTCTGTAATACAATCCAATGTACCTTAATTTTCTTCTCTTTTCTTGTAATAATAAGGGTCTGATAAGAGATTTCTGTCATTTCACTGTATTTTGCCAGCTTCCAGGAGGGAGATCCCGGAGGGAAGCTAGCAATCCATGCAGGAGGTGAAGCTTAATGACACAATTTATGCAAATCGCATCATTAAGCCCCGCCCTCTGACTCATACTTACCCGGTTTTAGCAGAAATAGGGATCGGGATGGGTCTTGATGGCGCAAATTGCATCATCAAGTCGCTCCCTGGCCCTGCTAGGCAGAGGGGCACTTGCGAGAGATTTGCAGGCTGTCCCGGGATACCGGGAAAACTGCCCGAATTTCAGGAATCTCCCGCACCTTCTGGGAGAGTTGGCAACCCTGGTTACACTGGCACTTGGGTATATTTACTAATTAACAGGTTTTTATATATGGCTTTACTGAGAATTTTTTCACATTTACATCAGTACCTGCCCCATTTGAGCTACATTCTAAGATCCCTAACACAAGGTTTGCCGACTTTTAAAAGCTTCCCTCCGGGAGATCCTGGAGGGAAGCCATAGATGCATACAGGGGCTTAATGCCACAATTTATGCATCATTAAACCCCGCCCCTTGACTGTCAATTACCCCTTTCATGGTTTCATAGGGATGGGGGTGGGGCTTGATGACACAATTTGCATAATCAAGTCCCTCCCTGTCCCTAGCAACACTACTAAACTAGTGTTGCCAGGCAAGGGGGCAGGATTTGATTCCGTGGATACCGGGAGAACTGCCGGAATTTCGTGAGTCTCCCGGTCATTCCGGGAGTGTCGGCAACTATGCCTAACACACACACACGGGCAGGGTTAATTTAGGCGGCAGTCAACCCATCAGCATGTTTTTAGAGTGTGGAAACCGGAGCACCTGGAGGAAACCCACACAGGCACAGGGAGAACATACACACTCCACACAACACCTTTTCCGGGAATTGAAGTCATGACCTCACTGCTTGAGACACAAGTGCTACTCACTGAGCCACCTTGCTGCACAAATATTTTTTTATGCAATGGATTTTTTTATTTATGTAGTCGGCGGACCTTTCATTATTACAGTGTATTGGGGACATTAAGCGGCCAGGTTTGGATGGCAGTACATGCTGGTGATTGGGGTTCCCCAAGTGCCAGCATGCCCTGGCATCTATGGGCATGCTGGTGCTTGTAGCAGCACAAAAACCAGCATGCCCTGTAGTGGTAAGATTTATGCAATTATTTTTTTTAATGGTTTATTTAATGTGAAATTAATTTATTTTGGATCATGTTTTTTATTTTTTATATTGTTACTGGTAAGGTGGTGTAAGCATATTACGGAAGAGCAGGCACCTTATACCTCTACTGCGCATATTTAAATAAGAAAAACGCCCCTTTTCTCATTTATATATCGTGGAACTCCCAGTTCCATTGCTGAAGTGCAGGCGGATGCGGACACAGTCGAATGGACAGCCTTGCACCCATCTTTCTGTGTTCGCTCCCGTTGTGAGCATGCGGAGTGCTTATTTTGGCTGGCCTTCCATCTGAAAAACAAATAGAAATACAGGGATCAGCAGTGTCTGGAGGAGCAAATCCCTGCACATATCAGCACAGGTGAGTAATATTCACTAACTATAGATAGGAATTATATTCTGCAATTATTCACACACTAAAAGAATCTTGTTCAACACCATAGGCGTTTTTAAGATTAAAAAAGGCTTGTAACAGTGGGCTAGATCCAGACTTATGAAGGAGCTTGAAATTAAGAGGAAACTTACACCTAGGAAAAACCATGTTGATTGCAGGGGGAGTCAAGTTTCTTTGAATACAGGGATATATCTTTGAATATCTTACTGCACATACAGATACTGACCAGCTTTACTATCACACTGTTATTTAGACTTGGGCCAGGAAACATCACCTCTCAACTCTAATACTGTTTGCAACAGATGAAATATGACTCCCCTGAAATCAACATGGTTTAGCCCAGGAGTAACTTTACTCTCTTAATTTCAAGCTCCTTCTTTAGTCTGGATCCAGCCCAATGTCCCTAATAATAAACCAAATGATAGAAGGTTCAAAGTGGGGACTTCCGGAGCCTAGGTAAATATATGCTCATAAAGCGGGGATGTAAAAACAGGGTTTTAATATTCATGCTAAAAAACATATCGCACGCATCAAAGGAATAGACATCATGAAAACAGGCGAAATAAAAACGATAATCTCAACAATAAAATCATCAGTAATGCTCCGTACGTGCAGTCAAAAAACACATGTGCCAGCAGGTGGTTGGGGGGAGCTTCTAGATAGCCGGATGGTGTGGAAGTCGAAATAAATGTGAGGGTCATAAAATGAAAAATGATGTTAAATATGATTGTAAATATGTTGGAACATGTGTTGCATAGACAACGGGAATAACGAAGAGGAATGCGAGGATACACATGCGTCTGTTCATGTATACTGTTGAAATGTGTTTCGATAAATGTCAGTAAAATAATATCATAGATTTAATTAGATGATGAAGAAATAAAATCATAAGGTCATTTAACAATGGATTGTATACTAAACGACAGTAATGCCAATACATTCCAGTTTAAAGGGTGTGATGTCCTGATGGAACAATGAGGCTGATTCAGAGTTGCACTTCCACCTTTTTTTAGGTGCAAGTGTAGACCTGAGCAATACCATGTTGAACAGCAAGGGGAGGCAAATTTACATTGTGAAAGTATAGTTATATTTAAGGTAAAGTTTCGTAGCTGAGATCTATTTTATAAAATTACACATAAACCTATGCAGTATTTGAGTTCTGTGTGCAAAAGTAAGGTATTTTGCCAGCATGCAAAAGATTTAAGATTAACACACCTTACTTTGCAAAATGGTATAACTGAGCTGTACACTTATACCTAAAAAAAAGGTGTAAGTGCAACTCTGAATCAGCCCCAATGTGGTTTTCTAGTTTGCCAGGTTAGTCTGGATCTGGCAGGATGGGTTGGGTAACCAGTACCCACCCTAAGGTGGTTGTTAATATTCCAGACAATCCCACCTAATATGCAAACAGGAATATACATTTTCTTATTAAGAAAATGTATTCATCGTTTATCATTTGCAGCTGCTTACTACGAATCTCTATTAAGACATAATTTTATCATCGTGACATTATGATCTACAAAATAAGACTAGACATGACAATGTTTCATTTTATCAACACCAAATGATGGATAATTAGACGGACCTAGGAACACACTGAATTATATAATAATCATGCATTGTTTTTCCTTAAACTCATGAATGAAATACATCTATTATCTATTATATATTGATCTCATTTCAACAGAACGCATGCACAGGCATATGTTCCTGCGCTTTCTCGCTTCAATTGAATGAATGATTGAATGAATGATTGTATTTTTTGTAAAGAGCCTGTATGCATTATAAAATAATAAGTGAACCAACGCATTGAAATATATATTTTACGTCTCTGGGAGACTGCAAACCACAGACATTCATTCATCAACCATAGAACATGATAACAGAATTGTATATTTTTTTAAATCAAATGATTTTTATTAAACATTTCAAAGTCAGCAATACATCCGTCAATATACATATACAGTACAAAGATTGTGAGCAATTATGATATTTAACTAACATAACATATGTGTGTCTTTAGGTCAATTTCCAAGACAACAGAATTGTATTTAGATTCATTTAATAGCTGATGACGTTGTGCAAATTATGATGTGTTATGAAACTTTCACTAGTTGCATTCATATATTATGAACTTAGATATGTATTTCTACAAATGTTTACAGTTAAGTTAGATCAATGAAAGTACCAATTAAAGCCTCAGAACAGGTTACAGAGGGGCTGTGGAAGAACCAGTCAGGACAAGAATTGGAACACTCATCTATCAGAGTGGACAGCTGTGACATCATTATTTCTTTGTCCTGAGTGGGAATAAAAGCAGGTTCAATGTAATAGTCAGGTTTTCTGGACTGAAATCCTGGATACAGACTGTACCTGCGTTGATTGGTGAGACAAACTGTAATTTTGACTGTGTTATTGTATTTTCTGTATATTATTGTTAAACTTTCTTAGTGAAACTCTTTTTGTGCGTTGGAACACAACTTGCGATCTGGACATTGTTTATTTGTGGATCTATACAATTTATGCAACTTTTGCGCAATATTATTGCAATTGATAAACTATATGTAATACTTAATATCTTATAGAAACATAAAACATTATTTAACAATGGAGAGAAGTCCTGCCGGCACGGGGAGCACTGGTCACTGGAAACACACTTGCAGGAAAACTACCGGCTGACTCGTTTCAGGCAGGTGTGCCCTTTCTCAAAGCCATGTCTGCTTGAACCTTCTATCATTCTATCTTCTGGTTTATTATTAGGGAAATTGGGCTGGATCCAGACTTAAGAAGGAGCTTGAAATTAAGAGGGCAAAACCATGTTGATTGCAGAGGAGTCATATTTCATCTGCTGCAAATGTATTAGAGTTGAGAGGTGATGTTTCCTATCCCAAGTCTAAATAACAGTGTGATAGTAACGCTGGTCAGTATATGTGAAAAAATATAATATAATAGTATTAGAGATGAGAGGTGATAAATAACAGTGTGATAGTAACGCTGGTCAGTATCTGTGTAATAATATAATAATAATATAATAGTATTAGAGATGAGAGGTGATAAATAACAGTATGATAGTAATGCTGGTCAGTATCTGTGTAATAATATAATAATAATATAATAGTATTAGAGATGAGAGGTGATAAATAACAGTGTAATAGTAAAGCTGGTCAGTATCTGAGTGCAGTAAGCAATTCAAAGATATATCCCTGCATGCAAAGAATACAATGAACTTGACTCCCCCTGAAATCAACATGGTTTTGCCCAGGTGTAACTTTCCTCTCTTAATTTCAAGCTCCTTCATAAACCCATCGTTACAAACTTTGTTACTCTGTTTACAACACTTGTCGGATACAGGATAGCGCTGATTTCAAGTCCTTATACTCGTGTTCTTGTTCCCATTTTAGAGGCTGCAGACAATCTAGGAACGGAGATCAGCTGCAGACCTTTCTCCTGCAATAACCCTCTTTTTCAGGCGTTTTTAAGCAGTTGCTTTAATGTCTCAAATGTTGCTTACATATGTGCTATGTGAATTATATAATGAAGTGCAACCGTATAAGATGGTTTTCTTTGCAGGTTTAAATTTTATGAAGTGTTCCTGCTCCCCTGTTTTCATCAGTATCCTCTCACTATACTGTCTTGTGTTGCTCATACATCTAACTATGGGAACTGAGAAAATTGGTATATTTTAATGAGTATATTCAGCCAAATAATCTACTTCATTTGATTTGATATTTATCTATCATTTGGGTGTAACACTGGAGACCATCATATATAAACAAAAAAAACGCGCTGTAAATACCAGTGGATGGGTTAAAGAAAAATTGATGTAAGTGGTTCAAAAACTAAAAAAGCATTTAATACATGAAATCAATACTGAATATTCAGTCTTAAGACATAAAAACACACATATGTGTTATAAACCAATAGGAGGACATAAGACACTGTGCAATGGGTAATAAGGATAACACCGCCCGCAGGGAACCCCTCAGGGTCAAACTAGAGAGGCCTGGACGGAAGGTAAATGATTACCACTGGGCAATGTAGGGAACAATCAATGGTTATAACAGGGGATAGCTGTAAATGACCGCAAACGGCAAACTGGAGAAAGGTCTGGCAGAGTCCCACCACGTAGCGATGAGCATACAGACCACACAGAAATATTGAGGTAGAGTGAAGATTGAGAATAACCACTGAAAGTAATTACCGTGGATAGCTTAAGAGCGTGGTCCAAGTTGTTAATGACAGTGGAAACTGCCACTGATGATATCACAAACCACGTGGAGCGGTAAACAAAGCAGAGCGGCATGAGTGCTACACGCTGCCGGGCATCCCCGGATCGGAGCCTGTATGGAGAGGTAAACTCATGCTGGAAATCTGCCGCTTTGATATGGTAAAGGTCCCAATGTAATTACACAACAATTCAGCTGATAATGAAGGCACAGTGACTTGCAGTACAACAAAGGAAAATAGCACACGACGCGTTTCGCTCCTGGTTTGGAACTTTTCAAGCAATCTGGACACTAATCTAACACTATAGACCATCATACCTGTTCTAACTATTAGTATAAGGTGAGCACTAAAACAAATACTAATTATTACTTTTAATTTACTAAATGTTTAAGAAGAAGAAATACTTAATGTTTACAGAGAGACCTGGCAAATATATTTACACTAGACATGATCTTAAAAGTGAATCAGATCAGGAGTGAGAATGAAGAATCTTATTTCCAATCACTAGTAGTTATAGAAGGGTTGCTTCTTCCTACAATAATTGGAACAAAGGAAGATCAAACAGCCACACATAGAACTATAGACTCACACAAACTTGAGACACAAAGAGCAAGTGTGCATATGACAATATAAAAATATATTCTTTTTAACATGAGCAGAATGTAAAAAAATATAAATGCGATACTCTCCAGGAGAATTATATCACATTGTGCACTTAAGCAGCATCTGCATCATACAGTGCACATGGGCAGAGTCAGTGAGTTAAAAGTGATATATAGGCTATAAATCACCAATACATTTCAAGATATCCACATTCTGCTGAAATGACAGGAACCGGTATGATTTGATTTTTGGGAGCTGTTTTTACAAGATCAGTGATGTCTCAATGTCTGCAGAAAACTTCACTGCGTACTGACACACCAACTTCACTGCAGCCATTCCCATTCATACTTCTGCATAGTGCCACCTTGTGGGTGAGCATAGCACCAGCTGAGGGTTATGGTAACATTTTGCAAGTGATCCACAGTAAAATAGAGAGCAGTGCACACAGGGGGCATCGTTATGAAGGTCGGGGCTAGAATCATTATTACAGATTTGACAAGATGTTGTATGATCACTAATAACTTCAGTATATACCTGGCTTAACCTTTTGGTGCACAGGGTTGCAGTTTATTGGAGGTCAGGGGAAATTTGGTGATGATAAATGCAGCTGTACAGTCAGACTGGTAACTTATACAAGTACAGCCATGTGGGGAAGAGGCAACCAGGGTGAAGGCCAAGACTCGCTCATCCTGTGCTGGTTTCCAGGTCCTTATTGATCACGGGCAGCATCTGCTGAGGAAGGGGAATTACATGGAGCATGTGGGAGTTGGTGCCGTTGGTGTATCTGGCATCGGTGCTTGAATATCTGAGATCTTGATGTGCTCCACAGAGCTTATCTTTCCATCCTGGGTCTTCAACACATGGGTTCAAGAAACACCTCAAAATGCTGTTATGTGCAGAGGAGCTGCCTTGTGAAACTTATTGGAGGTTTGGAGTTGTGTAACTACTGTCCTAGCACTTCCTCTCTGGAGGATTATTTCATCAGAATTTACACGCATACTCTGATAATTATCTCCCTTGCTCCGGTAGTGATAGTCCGGTCCTTTCTGTTCTCTGACCCTCCTTTTTTTTTTTATAGATTATCAATACCACAAATCATAAAAAGAATTATGTATAATAGCCGCAATGCTGCTTCCAAGCTTCATGAGGTCTGGTCACTGTGATGTGTCCCGCAGGGCCACTCGGCCTGATAAAATGTTTTAGTAATCTGGTTTGCTTCCCATTGTGTTGCCTCAGAATTAGCTTCATCCCTGTATCATGCTCTCTCGGCTTCTATAATACAATCCAATGTACCTTAGTTTTCCTCTCTTTTCTTGTAATAAGCGTCTGATAAGAGATTTCTGTCATTTCACTGTATTGGATATTAACCAAAGCGGCGATCTGCTGGGTCGACCATATAATGCATGGTAATCTGTCTTCTTTTGGTATCCTGAAACAATGTGCCTCTATGCTGTCCCAAGCATTTCTAGAAGATAAACCTTTTGTTATAGACTCTTGTTAAGATATTGTCAGATTATCTAATGTATATGGATGCCTCCGAATCGGTTTGTATTTGA
>WWET01001139.1:88230-100542 GCA_011038615.1 Limnodynastes dumerilii | reverse complement strand
TAGAAGGGGGGGGGGGTGAAGGGATTGTTAGTTAATGTGTGTATTTCTGGATAAAAAAAATAACAACATATTCTGTACACTAGGATGAAACAGGTTTTATACCAAATAGAAATCCTGACTCAAATCTTCCACTACTGCATATGCACATTTAGTGCACAGATGGGGCTGGTTTGGGGATCACTACTAAATGTGCATATGCCTAGAATGCCTAAAAGTAATGATAATGCACCGAATACAGATCTAATAACCTTAGGGGACTAACGCAAATCATTTGTATAAGTTCCATGATAGGTACCATCGGCGCATTCGTGTTCCAGAACTACATTTCGTATGTCAAAAGTACGATGATGGGTACGGATGCTGTATGCAAATCCATACAGGCAGAGATAAGGGGCGGGGAAGCCCAGATACACATTGATCTGCGTCCATACGGACAGATAAATGATATAAGGTAGCCTTCTGGACACCTGCAACCCCCTCTAACTTGTGTACTTTCAGGATCTGGCCCAATATATTTAAATCTCTAGGTAAACATAAACATGTGTCCTTATTTACACTTTAAATACAACATATGCAGAGATGACACAAAGGGGAGCACAGACCCTGCCAGGTGTCAGTCTCAAAGGAGGTGATGGAGTCCATCAGCATCAATCCGTGATCAGAGAGCCACGGAGCAGAGAAGAAAAACAAGTAGACAGTCAGCATGGACCGGGACAAAAATAATTGATTCAGACAAATATCAGTTCACTGAAAGATATCAGAGCTTACAGAGGTCAGAAAGTACGCTTGTGAGAGTTAAGTGAACTCCCTGTCAAGTGCGGAGCCCTGGACACTCACACAGAAACCTGCCTTAATATCTCCGCAATTAATACCCGTCCACTTACCTTTATCTGCAGACCAATTCCCTCCTCACTGGCGGGGATTAGGCAAGCAGAATTTGTGTAACGCCCCTGCATATAAAATGTATCGTACGTTACCAAGTACCATAGGATAGAAGTTCCGATGTGGAACATCTGACATGTGCATTAAAAGTCACTCAACTTCTCCGAGCAGCTTGTGGAATTTGGGTGACCTTCTTATTTTAGGATCATGTCCTGTGTGAGGTAAACAAAAAAAAAAGGTAGAGAAAGACATTATTGTGTTTCTCCAACACCTTTTTAATAGTAAGTAATGCCATTTTCAATAACATATTAGGCATGAGGGGACATTCTATACATGTGAATTTAAATCGCTTTGTACAAAATAACATGAGAAGTTATTCACATGTGTGCAAATTTCTGATGTCTAACAAGACCAGAGTTGCGAGTAAAACATTTCCCACACTCAGGACATGTAAAAAGTTTTTCACCCGTATGAATTTTATAATGTTCAACAAGATTTGATTTCCTTATAAACGATTTCCCACACTCAGAACAAGTAAAAAGATTCTCACCCGTATGGATTCTCTGATGTTCCGTAACATTTGATTTGTTTTTAAAACATTTCCCACACTCAGGACATGAAAAACTCTTCTCACCTGTATGAATTTTCTGATGTCTACAAAGTTCTGATTTGAGTGTAAAACATTTCCCACACTCAGAGCATGGAAATGGTTTCTCACCTGTATGAATCTTATAATGTCTCTGAAGAACTGCTTTCCCTGTAAAACATTTCCCACACTCAGAACATGGAAAAGGTTTCTCACCCATATGAATTTTATAATGTGTAGTAAGATTTGATTTCTGCGTAAAACATTTCCCACACTCAGGACATGTAAAAGGTTTTTCACCCGTATGAATTTTATAATGTTCAACAAGATTTGATTTCCTTATAAACCACTTCCCACACTCAGAACAAGTAAAGAGCTTCTCACCTGTATGAATTCTCTGATGTTCTGTAACATCTGATTTGGTTTTAAAACATTTCCCACACTCAGAA
The DNA here is from genome assembly GCA_011038615.1 of Limnodynastes dumerilii. NCBI lineage: Eukaryota > Metazoa > Chordata > Amphibia > Anura > Limnodynastidae > Limnodynastes > Limnodynastes dumerilii. The sequence continues at coordinate 98,625 of WWET01001139.1, read as the reverse complement.
CATGAAAAACTCTTCTCACATGTATGAATTTTCTGATGTCTACAAAGTTCTGATTTGAGTGTAAAACATTTCCCACACTCAGAGCATGGAAATGGTTTCTCACCTGTATGACTTTTATAATGCCTTTGAAGAATTGCTTTCAGTGTAAAACATTTCCCACACTCAGAACATGGAAAAGGCTTCTCACCAGTATGAATTCTATAATGTTGAACAAGATTTGATTTGAGTGCAAAACACTTCCCACACTCAGAGCATGGAAATGGTTTCTCACTCATATGATTTTTATAATGTGTAGTAAGGTTTGATTTCAGTGTAAAACATTTTCCACACTCAACACATACAAAAGGTTTCTTCCCTGTATGAATTCTAAGATGCTCAGTAAGACTTGATTTCTGTAGAAAACATTTTCCACACTCAGGGCATGGAAACGGTTTCTCACCTGTATGGATTCTTTGATGACTAATAAGGTCTGCATTTTTAGTAAAACATTGATCACATTCAGAACATGAAAATACTTCATCAATCCCATAACCCTTTGTATGGTTCAAAAAATCTGTTTTGTCAGGTAAACATCCATCATAATTACAAAGATCAGGTGATATATCTTCTGCGGGACGTGCTAGAGGTACATTTACAGTCACTGTGTGTGCTTCTGAATAATCCTGTGGAATGATGCAGGTATCTATATTACAATCTGTGGATGAAAACAAATGATCCTCCGAGGTATTTCTGGTGCTGTTTTCCACTGCAAATTCAAAGAAAAACTTTAAATAATGGAAACAAATGTTTGCTTACGAATAAAGCATATTACCAACTATTGGTGATCAACTGCATGTTACAAATCAATTTATTGCAGTAATAGAGAACCAGTATTTTCTCCGGTATTACATTCCAAGGACAGATAGACCCAATTGTGTTAATGTAAATTATTTGACTGAAGGTTATTCAATAAAAATATACCAAAATGCTCAATTCACACAGTGAGATGAGTGAGCAACACGACAGAACGAGGATCGTGATGAAATCAGGCGACCAAGAACACGTCATAAAGCTTAAATCTATATAAATAAAGATTTTACATATCGCCAGCATATTTTTCACATGGAATGTATGCATACTACATTTAAGAATTTATAATATACATATTAGTGAATATTACTTACTTGTGCTGATATGTGCAGGGATTTCTCTTTTGTCCTCTAGACACTGCCGATCCTCGCTCACAAACTCCTGTTCTTCTACATCTACAACTTCAATCAGATCTTCTCTCTAAATAACCCCCCCAAAAAAATTAATTAAATAATGTTTAAATTAATGAACTAACTCTATATAATTGTTCAGACCTCCATTGCTGTCTACCTGACACTCCTTTAGTATATAATGATCTTCTTTATTTTTCTTTCTCAAACCATCTGTAGGAACCACACAGTTAGATAATATTTTGTTAATTTGCAATAATTATACAGAGTATGACACAATACAATGAACACTGACTCCTCTTACCCACTGATGGTAGAGTCTGGTGATTATCCATTAGGACGTCCTTGTAGAGATCCTGGTGCCCTTCTATATACTCCCACTCCTCCATGGAGAAATAGACAGCGACATCCTGACACCTTATAGGAACCTGAGACAAACAATGACAGTCTTCAGCCAGACACATCCCCTGGTGTCACTGTATAATGTCCCATTCCCAGCAGTCCCACACATCCACTGATGTCTCTGAATAATGTCCCATTCCTAGCAGTCACCTCTCCAGTCACATATATCCTGGTGTCACTTTATAATGTCCTATTCCCAGCAGTCACCTCTCCAGTCACACACATTCCCTGGTGTCACTGTATTATGTCCCATTCCCAGCAGTCATCTCTGTAGTCACAATCATCCCCTGGTGTCCCTGTATAAGGTCCCATTCCCAGCAGTCACCTCTCCAGTCACAAACATACCTTGTTGTCACTGTATAATGTCCTATTCCCAGCAGTCACCTCTCCAGTTACACACATCCCCTGGTGTCACTGTATAATGTCCCATTCCCAGCAATCACCTCTCCAGTCAGCAGCTGAATGATCTTATTGGTGAGTTCCAGGATCTTCAGGTCATTGCTTCTCTGATGTATCGGTGAGTTTGATGGAGGCACCATGATGGGGCTCTTGGTATCATTGCACCCTCCAAAAACACAGTTACTGCCATCGGATGTTACATCTCCACCAGATTTTTTTATTATTGTGCAATCCTGTGTATCAAGACAATGATAAAATCCAGTGGTCACATCATCCCGATTACTACATTCCCCTCAGCTATCACTTCTTTATATCCTTATAAGCCTACTGGACACATTAGTCAGCATCATTTAGATTCCTAAAATGGTAACTATTCTATATTAAGCCTAAAAAAAAGTAGGTAAAACCTATAAAAAAAAATAAGCACACTCTACCCAGCAGCCAATACACAAAATGATTAAAAAATAAATAAAAGGGATACTATGTGGTGACCCTGAGGGTCACTGTGGCGGCGGTGAGTATGCCCTGGTGACAGCTATAATTTTAATGGGAGGAAATGTTGCTTGTGGTAAGAGAAGGGGGCAAGGAGGGCAGCTGCAGCTGGCTTTGATCCCGTGCCTGGGTGGAGCGAGCTAGTGTTCCATGGCATGCAGGGCTGTTCCTGAGTGCGAGGCGGCAGACAGTTGAAAAGCGGAGTAAGATGTGTGGCATGAAAGGAGTCGATTGGTGAATCCTGCAGGGTATACAACGGGAGTGTGTTGCGTAGGCTGTAGCGCAGAGCTCAAGATCTTCTCCATTACGGTATAGATCCTTCTGTTTGATGGAGAGGGGACGCAAAATTGAGGTTGAAAGGCTGAATTCGGTACCAGGGGTGTCCTGGGCCAGTGGAACTTAATTGGGGAGAGGGGATCTTTATTAGAAGAGAAGGTGACATATAATTACACGATGACTGTTGGTGAGAGAGCGCAACATTGTTGAAGAGATATTGAATCATTTGATGCATAATGTTAAGTAAATACCGCTTTGTCAACTACCTAACTGGGTACACAGCCCAAGGGGATTTGAGTGAAGTTTAGAGGAGGTATATAGAGGAAGATTCAAGAGGGATCCTCACGAAGACTTCATCTACTGACCTGGAATCCCTTGAGGAAAGAGGACAATAATGGAGGTAATTTTTTGGATGATCTAAGGAACATTACAAAAAGAGAGGAACACTCTTGACAAATACTGCATTCAAGAAATTGTACACACAGATAATAAGTATCCCTGTACTGTAACGTTATTGCTTGTGAGCTCATACCTATTCCATTTTTACTTGTTGTTAAGGTATATCAGTGCCCCCCGGAAAGTTTATAATTTTTGGGGAGTCACGAGTATATTGTAAAGGGATCTAGAGGTGTGTTCCCTGTAGGAAGTCAAGTAGAGCAGCAAAGTTAGGAGCGCAGTTAAATAACCATCTAGAATTTTTAGCTTAGTGTACATAGTCAACAACACTTGTTGAAGAAAACTATATATTAATTCAGTATACCGAACAAATACTATTTTGCCATCTACCTGATTGGATACAATTAATATTAACTTGAATCGAAAAGGAGAACAGTTCATTGACTACAGTTCAAAATATATATAGCGATACAGACTGTCAGTTTGAATACAAGTTTGAGTGATTAATACAGTTAATGTAAAATTGATATTTTATATATTTTGGTTATATGAATCCTGGGATGGTGTGTATTTCTACAATTGTTTTTAAGATAGCTCATAGTGAGAGTGTTGAAAATTACTGTTGTTGAGGTGAGGTTGATCTATATGTATGGCAAGAGTTGTGATTTTCCCTCTCTGTTAGTCTTAAGAATAAGAAAATTTTTATTGTTTGACATTTGTAATTGAATTTAATTATCTTTTGGACTAAGTTTCCTGCGAAATCAAAAACAAGCAAGGTTTCTTGCTAATCAGAAGAATCCTAAATGGGAAGATATTAATAAAACAAATTTAATAAGCTTCACTCTGGTGTCAGTTCTCCTTGAGTTTTCTTTCTCTGTCCTCACCTCTCTGCATCCAAGAGAAAAAAATACCAACAACACCATTCAGGTAAATTATATTCTGTATCTCTAACTAAGGCGGGTATTACAACTATATAGCAGAGAAAAAAAAATGTATAAGCGCTATCTATATACATGTGATTTCTGTTGTCTGCTATGTTTTATCATTCCAATCACTGTCTTATTCCATCACATTTACAAACGCTCTTAGGATTTTCGTCAGCTAATTTTCAACTATTTATTAATCTCTTCATTTTGCTGAATCCAGCGCTGCAAGTAAATACATGACTGATCATATGAAGGATGCCTGCTCTCCAGTCACATCCCTGTAATACTAGATATAACAGATATGTCATGTGACTCTCCCAGAATCCTCCTCACCTCGACAGTCACATCTCTTTTTATTACTAGATATAACTGATATGTCATGTAATATTCCCAGAATCCTCCTCACCTTTCCAGTCACACCAGTTTTATTACTAGCTATAAGGGTGATGTAATGCGACACTCTCAGAATCCTCACCTGTCCAGTCACATCTGTTTTATTATTAGATATAACATATATGTCATGTGATACTCCCAGAATCCTCCAACTCTCTGCAGTCACATCTCTTTTTATTACTAGATATAACAGATATGCCATGTAATATTCCCAGAATCCTCCTCACCTTTCCAGTCACACCAGTTTTATTACTAGCTATAAGAGTGTCATGTGACACTCCCAGAATCCTCCAGTAACATCTCTGTCTTATTAATAGATATAACACATGTCATGTAACACTCCTCACCTCTCCAGTCAACAGATAGAGGATCTCCAGGGTGTAATTTAATATCCTCCCAGTTCTGTGACACTTCTTGTCCATACTGAATTAAGAATTTGAGTGGTTCTTGTTTGCTGAAAATATGAAATTTGCAGACAGAACAAGAAAAAAAAGATAAGAGTAATATTAAAAGTATAAATATTGATGATATACTACATTGTTAAAATAACTACATAGCCATGATCAATGATTATAATATGATCACTAAGCATTCAATGAAAAGCTCTGACACTAAAGACATAATGATGATGTTCAGTGATATAAACACTTCAGAAAAACATTCAACTCTGAGACACATCACAGCCATGAAAACCTAAGTAGGTAACTAATGAAAAGACTACAGACATACCCTCCAACATTCCATTAGGTACAAAACGCTCTGCTGCTCAGTTTCCAGCAGTCAGTTACTATGGTAACCACCTTCACTAACAAATAGTTAGAGACAAATAGTATTTTAAAAAAAAATTTTTTTTTTATATTAGTCAATTAATTAAATCCAGATGAGCGACAGCTAGAAGTTTAGGAGCGGATTAAACTGTACCTAATGGAATGGGTCTGTAGAGAGCAGTATGGGAAGCAAGAGCAGCAACATCTGACATTGCTGCACTATGACTGGAGACTATTATCATTATCCCTCTATATACTTATATACAGAGACACTGACCACATATACATGTTACCACCTACAGCAAGTCACATCACCGTCCCTCATTGCAACCCTGAATGCATTATACACCACTTCCTGTGTATGTCTCACGTAACTTCCACTTCCTGTGTCTGTGTCCCACGTGACTTCCACTTCCTGTGTCTATGTCCCACGTGACGTCCTCTTTTCGTATTGTATCATTCTGAGTATTGCGGCGGCCATTTTCTTGTGGTCTAGAATCTATACATGTCTCCAACCTCATATTAAAATATCATTTTAGATTCATGAATTGTATTTACTCCATCACTTGTCTTATCATTATTGCAGATTTTAAGAATTGAACCTAGAACATACAAATCATTTTAAGGTCATTTCCATCATGTATATCCAAAAGAAATGATCCTAACACCTTTCTGCGCTCTAATATACTGTACACTACGTCTATGGGTTATTTGTCTATAGTACCTTGCAAAATAGCAATAACGATGATATCAATATTAAAATTGTGGTATCAGTATGTAGTACCAAATTTGAGCATTTCTTAAAACAAATAAAATCAATAGTAAATTTGCTTAAAAACAAATATCAACCTTCCAAATTATTAACATTAAGTAAAATTCCAAACTTCACATGCTGCAAGATTATGTCATAATAAATCAGGGTTGCCGACTCCCGAGATTCGGGTAGTACTCCCGGTATCCCGGAAGAGCCAGCAAATCTCCCGCAAGTGACTTGAGGCCCGTGGTTTCACTGAAACAACGGCCTGAAGCCCTGCCCCTTCTTAGCAACACTAGTATACTAGTGTTGCTAGGCACAGAAAGGGACTTGATGACGCAATTAGCGGCATCAAGCCCCGTCCCGACCCCTATTCCAAGTAAAAACGGGACAGTATGAGCAAGGGGGTGGAGCCTAATGGCGCGATTTGCATAACCCACGTCATTAAGCCCCGTCCCCTGCATGAGTCGCTCGCTTCTCTCCGGGTTCTCCCAGAGGGAAGCTGCCAAAAGTCGTCAACCATGTAATAAAGTCACTCTCAGTAACGGCTGTGCAGGCAATAAATACTATAAAAGATGATGTTATATTCAGTCTTCTTAATATTCTTGCAACTCTCGAGCATGTAAAACAAAAATAGAAGGAAACATGGGGTAATACGTTTCAAACAATGTCTGGTAGACAGGGGGAGCTTATAGTGCTACAGCTGATTTTTTTTATTGTTTCCTAGTACATTCTAATTGATGTCAATGGGAGAAGTTGTTTATAAATAAATAGTTTGAAACGTATTACCCCATGTTTCCTTCTATTTTTGTTTTACATGCTCGAGAGATGCAAGAATATAAAGAAGACTGAATATAACATCCTCTTTTATAGTATTTACTGCCTGCACAGCCGTTACTGAGAGTGACTTTATTATGACATAATCTTGCTGCATGTGAAGTTTGGGATCTTACTTAATTTTAATAATTTGGAAGGTTGATATTTGTTTTTAAGCAAATTTACTATTGATTTTATTTGTTTTAAGAAATGCTCAAATTTGGTACTACACACTGATACCACAATTTTAATATTGATATCATCGTTATTGCTATTTTGCAAGGTACTATAGACAAATAACCCACAGACGTAGTGTACAGTATATTAGAGCGCAGAATGTGCTAGGATCATTTCTTTTGGATATATCGTATCAAGGGGAAGTAGAAACCATATTTCCTTCCACCATTCTGCAGCTCATTTAGCGCTGGTTCTCTCCTTGTATCATACCTTCTACATTTCCATCATACCTTCTACATTTCCATCATGTATTTACTATGTCTCCCTCAATTTCATGTAAGGTTTAGCATATCCATAGATTTACCCCAGCCATGTTTACATTTTACTGTTGTGTAAGCTTCTACCCCCTCAGATGGGAGGTGACTCCACTTATCAACCACCCTTTCAGTGAAGTCATTTCCCCCTCAGGTTTCCTCTGAACCCCCCTTCAGTGTCTGCGCCTGTCCTGGGGTTCTCATACTATCCTTTCCTTTCAATTTATATGAAAGTTTTTATCACGTCAATTCTTTTTGTTTCAAAATATACTTTTTAAGATGCAAACAGACCTGTTGCCAGGACAGCATCGCCGCAATGACAGTTATACCGGCACTGGGATATATTTATTCATTAACAGGTTTTTCTATAGTGCTTTACAGAAAATATTTCACATTCACATCAGTCACTGCCCCATTGAAGCTACGTACTAAGATCCCTAACACCAGGATTGCCGACCTTTACAAGCTTCCTTCCGGGAGATCCTGGAGGGAAGCCATAGATGCATACAGGATGCGGGGCTTAATGCTGCGATTTATGCATCATTAAGCCCTGCACCTTGACTATTAATTACTCCATTCAGGGTTTCATAGGGATGGGGGTGGGGATTGATGACACAATTTGCATCCTCAAGACCCTCCCTGTCTTTAGCAACACTAGTAAACTAGTGTAGCCAGGCAGGGAGGCAGGATTTGAGGCTGTGGTTTAATGGAAACCAGGAGCCTTAAGTCCCTTGCGGGAGATTTGCCATATCTCCCGGTATACCAAGAGAACTGTGGGAGTATCCCAGACATTCCGGGAGAGTTGGCAACTATGCCTAACACACACACGCACTAATTTATTAAGCAGTCATTTAACCTCAGCATGTTTTTGGAGTGTGGGAGGAAACCGGAGCATCCTGAGAAAACCCACACAGACACGGGGAGAAAATACAAACTCCAAACAAATAACACATTTTCCGAGAATTGAAGTCATGACCTCAGTGCTTGAGACACAAGTACTGCTCGCTGAGCCACCTCGCTGCACAAATATTTATCATCTCAGACACTGTGGGAATGTCAGATGTTATAAATAAACTCCAGTGCCAGTATAACTGTCATTTGCAGCGCTCGTACCAGGGTTTTTTGTTATTTTGCCAAGCCACTGCCATTGAATTAAAAGCCTGGATCGTTGACAGAAGAAGATGCAAGCTGATAAGTAAATTTAAGGTTTTATGCAATGGATTTTTTTAATGTAATCGGTGGCCAATACATTATTACAGTGTATTGGGGACATTAAGCTAAGGATAGCAGGACATGCTGGTGATTGTAGTTCCCCAAGTGCCAGCATGCCCTGGCATCTATGGGCATGTTTGTGCTTGTAGCAGTACAAGTAGTGGTAAGATTTATTAAATTCATTTTTTTTAATGGTTTATTTAAGGTAAAATTACTTTATTGTGGATTATTTTTTTTTTTATATTGAAACTGTTAGGGTGACCTATATCTTACAGTTACACCAGGGATGGTGGAAGCATATCACAGAAGCGCAGGCACCTTACACCTCTACTGTGCATATTTAAATAAGAAAAACGCCACATTTCTCTTATATATATCTTGGAACTTCCAGTTCCGTTGCTGAAGTACAGGTGGATGCGGAAACATTCGGATGGGCAGAATTGCTCCTATTTTCCTGTGCCCGCTCCCGTTGTGAGCATGCGCAGTGCTTATTTTGGCTGTGCTTCCATATGAAAAACAAATGGAAACACAGCTCTTAATCAGCCCCCTGATTGATGATACCTGTTATGAATACCTGGAGCTAGGTAAAAGGAATGCAGAAGCCAATATGAAAGAAAGAGGTTTATTACAGATGCCAGGTAATACACCGGCGAACAAAATTAATATCAGGCAGGATAAAACAAATATCAGGCAGGGTAAAACAAATATCAAGCAGGGTAAAACAAATATCAAGCAGGGTAAAACAAATATCAGGGTAACAGATTCCAACAGCGGTGGAGCAGGTGGAAAGCACAATGTTAGGGTATGACACACAGTAACATCAGGATGCAAATTCTACTATCGGGTGGCCATTGCCCCTGATGGTGGGGATGGGCTTTGCTGTGCCCCAAGTAGTAGGTCGCTACCCCTGGAGTACCTGTGCATAGGAATGGTATATAAGACACCCTAGTGCAGAAATAATACAAAATACAGCCACTCAGACCAATCAGCCAATGATAAGAGAAAACCCCACAGGAACAGAAATGTACAAATCATAAACCATAAACAAGGTAGGACAAGACAGTGTCGATACTATGTACTGGAGAAGGGGTAACTGTGAGGAAATAGAAGACACTGTGCCGTAGGTAGATACAGAAAAAGTTGGTACTATGTACCGAGGGTAATGCAGAGTTGCAGAGACACAGTGTGCCGGAGGTAAGTATAGACAGAGCTGGTACTATGTACCGTAGAGTAGTACAGGTAGTACAGGATTGCAGAGACTCTATGAGTCAGAGGTAAGCATAGAAATAACAGGCATTATGTACCATAGAGGAATGTAGGATTTCAGAGACTCTATGAGCCAGAGGTAAGAAGTAGAAGGTAAACAGCAGACAGACAGACTGAGAACCAACTAACAGGGAAACACTTACACTCACAACCAGGCAAGAGACAGGCTGGATAAGGCAGGCTGGACAATGGAGAAGACACAGAAGGGGTCAGAACAAACTGTCACTCACCGAACTCAGCGCCGGTCCGGAAACGGACCATGCCGGACCAGAGGCGCAGAGTCTAACCCCAGACCAGGTATTCGCCAGAGCCCCTAAAGGTGGGGATGGATTTTGCTGCAAGAAAGGGGCAGGTTGCAGCCCTCGGACCAAGCGCGCAGACGGCGAGGCGGGATCCACGGAGAGCAGAAAAAGTAGCTGCTTTGTTTTTCAAAGACCACTTTGAAAAAGAACCCTGGAGGGTTAGAAATGCGTCAGTGGAGCCAGAAGGTTGCAGACTGTGAATATCCTCAGTGTGAACTGAAATGCCTCCAGCGTTAGGACTGTTCCAGGCAGGAGAGGAAACCCGGGACATTACTGCAGGAATCATCTACTATAACATCTATTT
>WWET01001139.1:65745-76708 GCA_011038615.1 Limnodynastes dumerilii | reverse complement strand
GGACGTTCCGCCTCAGAGCGTTCCTGCTGTTGACTCCACTTTTCAATCCTTTATTGAGATCTGGACACGGGTAAGGCAAAATCTAGATCTGGCCTCTCAGCAAATGAAAAAGGCAGCCGATAAAAGAAGAAAGCCTACACCTCCATATTCTCCTGGAGACAAAGCCTGGCTCTAAACTCGTCACATTTGCCTAAAGGTTCCCAACCATGAAGCTAGCTCCTCATTTCATTGGTCAATTTAAGATACTGGAAGTAATTAATCCAGTGGCTGTCAGACTTTATCTGCCCCAGCTCTTTGAATTCCAAATGTGTTCCACGTATCACTTCTAAAGCCTCTGGTGATCAACCGCCTCACAACTGTCCGTAAGCCTCCAGCACCTGTTGTCGTGCAAGATCAGACTGAATATGAGGTCAGCCATATCTTGGATTCTCGCAACTCCAGATGTTCCCTGCAGTGTCTCATTCACTGGAAGGGATATGGTCCTGAAGAATGCTCCGGGATCAAAGCCTCAGATCTTCATGCTCCTCAGCTTATTAAATCCTTCCATCGGAAGTTCCCCTCCAAACCTCATTAGGGTGTCCGGAGTCCACCCTTTAGGGAGGGGGTACTGTCGTGTTTCCTTCAGTTTCCATTCACTGCACATTTACCTTTATACCTGTTCTACCTCTGCCTCTGCACTTCCTGGTTCACTCCCTGCTATCTCTCAGGTGCTGGTGATTACCTGTGTTACTTTCTGCCTGTCACATGATTCCCTCTGCACTTCCTGGTTCACTCCCTGCTATCTCTCAGGTGCTTGTGATTGCATTGCTTGATTCCTCTCCACCTGGCCTATTTAAGGCTCTCTCAGACAGCACTCTGGTTCAGAGCAACAGCTATCCTGCCTGCTGTTAGTATCCTGAGTTCGCTCATGTCCTCTGGCTCCCTGATTCTTGCTCATGTTTCGCCGTCTGGTCCCTGGTTTCTCTCAGAGTCCGGTTCCTGTATCTCTGGCTCCAGACAGCTCCAGCCTTATAATTGTTCCAGCCTATGTAGCAGTATCTCCACTACCTGCAACTACTCCCTCTGCTGTCCTTGGATCTCACCTCACCGCCCCAGTGTCTGTGCACTTGTCCAGAGGGGGCACAACCTGTCCCTTGCCTGCAGCCAAATCCATGCCCACCATCAGGGGCTGAGGTGATGGTGATGGAGCCCATCAACATTAATCTGTGATCAAAGAGCCATGGAGCAGAGAAGAAGAAAAAAAAGTATACAGTCAGCAGGGACCGGGACAATAATAACTGATTCAGACAAATAGCTCACTGAAAGACATCACTCAGGTGTGAAGAGGTGGTGACTGTGGACCTTTGTGAATTTTCCATATACACAGAGGTCAGTAAATCCACATGTGAGAGTTAAGTGAACTCCCTGTCACGTGCGGAGAGCTGGACACTCACATAACCAGAAACCTGCCTTAAAATCTCTGCAAGGATCTCCCTTCAACCGACCACTTACCTTTATCTGCAGAACTATTGCCTCCTCTCTGGCAGGCATAAGGCAAGCAGAATTTGTGTAACACCCCCGCAAAGAAAATGTATTGTACATAACCAAGTACCATAGAATAGGAGTTCTGATGCGGAACATCTTGCACGATTATACGCACTGCTCGATTTCTGCAAGCAGCTTGTGGAATTTGGGATCAGGTCCAGTATAAAGTATAAAATAAATAAAGTAGAATTAGACATTATTGTGTATGTCTAACACATTTTTAATAGTAAGGAAAGTAATGCCAATACATATTTTCAATAACATATTTAGCATGAGAAGGCATTCTATACATGTGAATTTTAATTTCTGTGTAAACCATTTTGTACAAAGTAAGATGAGAAAATTCACCTGTGTGCAAATTTCTGATGTCTAACAAGACCCGTGTTGCGAGTAAAACATTTCCCACACTCAGGACATGTAAAAGGTTTCTCACCCATATGAATTCTACGATGTCTAGTAAGATGTGTATTCAGTGTAAAACATTTCCCACACTCAGGACAAGGAAAAGGTTTCTCACCCGTATGAATTCTATAATGTTCAACAAGATTTGATTTCTTTATAAACCATTTCCCACACTCAGAACAAGTAAAGCATTTCTCACCCGTATGAATTCTCTGATGTTCTGTAACATCTGATTTGGTTTTAAAACATTTGCCACACTCAGAACATGAAAAACTCTTCTCACCTGTATGAATTTTCTGATGTTTACAAAGATCTGATTTGAATGTAAAACATTTCCCACACTCAGAGCATGGAAATGGTTTCTCACCTGTATGAATCTTATGATGTCTCTTAAGAACTGCTTTCAGTGTAAAACATTTCCCACACTCAGAACATGGAAAAGTCTTCTCACCTGTATGATTTCTATAATGTGTAGTAAGATATGATTTGTGCGTAAAACATTTCCCACACTCAGGACATGGAAAAGGTTTCTCCCCCGTATGAATTCTAAGATGTTCAATAATATTTGCTTTCCGTGGAAAACGTTTCTCACACTCAGGGCATGGAAATTGTTTCTCACCTGAATGGATTCTTTGATGACTAATAAGGTCTGAATTTTCAGTAAAACATTTATTACATTCAGAACATGAAAACACTTCATCAATCCCATAAGCCCTTGTATGGTTCCCAAAATCTGTTTTGTCAGGTAAACATCCATCAGAATTACAAAGATCAGGTGATGTATCTGATGCGGAACGTACTAGAGGTACATTTACAGTAATTGTGCGTGCTCCTGAATAATCTTGTGGATAGTTTTCTATATTACAATCTGAAGATGAAAAGAAATGATCCTCTGAGGTATTTCTGGAGCTGTTTTCCACTGCAAATTGGAAGAGGGAAAATTTAAATAAAGGATACAAATATTTGTTTAACAGTAAAACGAATTTACTAACTAGTGGTGATCAACTGCATGTTGCAAATCAATTTATTGTGTTCAAAGGACAGATAAATCCAATTGTATTAATGTAAATTATTTGACTGAAGGTTACTCAATAAAAATATATCAAGATGCTCAGTTCCGATAGTGAGTGAGCAACATAAGGCAGGATAGTTTGAGGATCATGATGAAATCAGGCAAGAAAACGTCCTAAAGCTTAATCTGGTATTTAAAAAATATCCCCAGCATGGAATGTATGTGTACTATTTTTGAGAATATAGAATATAAATGTTAGTGAATATTACTCACCAGTGCAGATATGTGCAGGGATTTCTCTTTGTTCTTCCAGACACAGTTGATCTCCACTCATAAACTCCTGTTTTTCTACGACTTTCGTTCCAACTTTAATATTAATCAGATCTTCTCCCTAAATAACCCAAAAAAAAATAAAAAATAGCAAATTAATGTATAAATTAATGAAGCAGCATTATATTTTGTTCAGACCTCCAATGCTATTTACCTGATACACCTGTAGTACATAATGATCTTCCTCTTTATTTTGATTTCTCAAACCATCTGTAGGAACCACACAGTTAGATAATAATTTGTTCATTTGCAATAATTATACAAAGTGTATGACACAATACAATAATTTCTGACTCCTCTTACCCACTGATGGTAAAGTCTGGTGATTCTCCATTATGACTTCCTTGTAGAGATCCTGGTGTCCTTTTATATGCTCCCACTCATCCATGGACAAATAGACAGTGACATCCTGACACCTTATAAGAACCTGACACACACAATGATATAGACATCAGCCATACACATCACCTGGTGTCACTGTATAATATCCCATTCTCAGCAGTCACCTCTCCAGTCACACACATCCCTTGGCATTACTATATAATGTCCCATTCCCAGCAGCCACCTCTCCAGTCACACACAGTCACTTTATAATGTCACATTCCCAGCAGTCACCTCTCCAGTCACACACATCCCTTGGTAGTACTATATAATGTCCCATTACCAGCAGTCACCTCTCCAAGTCACACACATCCGCTGGTGTCACTGTATAATGTCCCAATCCCAGTAGTCACCTCTCCAGTCACACACATCCCTTGGTATCACTGTATAATGTCCCACTCCATACAGTCACCTCTCCAATCACACACATACCCTGGTGTCACCTTATAATGTCCCATTCCCAGCAGTCACCTATCCATTTACACAAATCCCCTGGTGCCACTGTATAATGTACCATTCCCAGCAGTCACTTACATTCCCTGGTGCCACTGTATAATGCCCCATTCCCAGCAGTCACCTCTCCAGTCACACACATCCCTTGTTTCACTGTATAATGTCCCATTCCTAGGCAGTCACCTCTCCAGTCACACACAACCCCTCATGTCACTGTAAAACATCACATTCCCAGGCAGTCATCTATTCTGTCTCACACATCCCCTAGTGTCACTGTATAATGTCCCATTCCCAGCAGTCGCCTCTAAAGTCACACACATTCCCTGCTGTGACAATAGAATGTTCTATACCCAGCAGTCACCTCTCCAGTCAGAATCTGAATGATCTTGTAGGTGAGTTCCAGGATCTTCTGCTCATTGTCTCGATCATGTATCGGGAAGTGAGGTGAAGGCACCATGATGGGATTTTGGGTTATATGCACATATTCTCCAGATGTTATATTCACTACAGCATAATCCTTAGTATTGAGAATATCAGTCAATATAAAGGAAAAACTCCACCTATATAAACAAAGATCAATTGTAAAGACGTAAAACCTATAAAGCTATAGGACGCAGCTGGGTATGGCACGGTTACTTCCTTATTACTAAATATTTCTGTTGTTTTGCAGAAGTTTGATTACTGAAACAGTGGTGAATTAAAAACATTTTTGTTTTGTTTACTGCTGAAATTAAGTTAACGATTCATTACCCACATTAGATCACATTAACAAGTATTTTATGACACAGGTCACCATTAAGCCGAACTCTGATAGTTCAAAACAAATCTCACAGGAAGCAGACATAAAATATACCTCCACCGTAACCAGATGAATGATCTCTCTTGTGAGATGTAAGATGCTCACGGTCACATGATTCTCATCTTTCTCATTCACAGCCGAGTCGGAAGTTGGCTCTAAAAAACAAAAGGAACACAGCTATGGTTATAGGAATGGTTCAACTCACCAATGTAGTCTTCCTTAAATATTACCTTTGTTTTACTTATTTATTAACTAATCTTTTATTAGTTTATATTATACCAAAGTCACAGACTTGGATCAAGTATCACAGTCTCCACTTACCCAATGAATCAAATAGACTGTGACTCTCCATCATCAGATCCTTGTAGAGATCCTGGTGTCCTCTTACATACTCCCACTCCTCCATGGAGAAATAGAGAGCGACATCCTGACACCTTATAAGAACCTGACACACACAATGACAGAGTCATCAGCCAGACACATCCCCTGGTGTCAATGTATAATGTCTCATTCCCAGCAGTCACCTCCTCAGTCACACTCATACCCTGGTGTCACTGTATAACGTCCCATTCTCAGCAGTCACCTCTCCAGTCACACACATCCCCTGATGTCACTGTATAATGTCCCAATCCCAGCAGTCACCTCTTCAGTCACAAAACATACAAAGGATAACAAAGAATTATCCTTCCTAGACCAACATATGAGTAATGCAATCCAAACCCCAAACGTGAATTTAAATAATTAGCAAAATTTTATTACAGGAGACATGGACTTCCACAATTTAATAAAAATAGACAATGGACTCACAAAAATCACAGGGACACATTTAGTAAAAACATGGGACTCTGCTACTCTGGAAGGGTAGGTACATAGTGCTATTGCAAAGGCATAAATGGCCACAACGTTAGCCCTACATTGAAAAAATTTATAATTAAACCACCTCACGGTGGCACTTCACTCCATGTGGGAGCCACTAACTATCCCTACCTGAGATGGGCCATGAACAGTAATATAACAATAATAGCAAGAATAGTTGAATAGGAAACATTAGTAAGCAAACAATGTTGCAATGTTATAGCTACCAAACACAGCAGGGAAGTGAGGTGGTAAGAATATCAGCACATCAACACATAAACATGAAGTGAGGAGTCCAGAGCAGCAGGTCCAAGAACAGACACGTGTTTCGCAGTATGCGCTTTGTCAAGGTGTCACACACAAGCCCTGGTGTCACTGTATAATGTCCCATTCCCAGCAGTCACCTCTCCAGTCACACACATCCCCTGGGGTCACTGTATAATATCCCATTCCCAGCAGTCACCTCTCCAGTTAGCAGCTTAATGATCTTATTAGTGAGTTCTAGGATCTTCAGGTCATTACTTCTCTGATGTATCAGTGTGCTAGATGGAGACACCATGATTGGGCTCTTGGTCTCATTCCACTGTCCAAAAACACAGTTACTCTCATCAGATGTCAACTCTCCTCAATTTTTTTTTATTACAGTGCAATCCTGCTTATAAAGACACAATGATAAAATCCAGTGGTCACATCATCCTCTCTGATTACTACATTGCCCTCAGGTACCATTTTCCTGTATACTTCTAATGCTACTGGACACATTAGGCAGCATCACTGCAATCCCTAAACTGTTCTATGTTAAACCTGAAAAGAAAAAAAAAAAGTAGGTAAAACCTATAGGGAAATAATAAGCGCACTCTAACAAGAAGCCAATACACAAAACTATTTTTAAAAAGGATAATATATTTATCTGCTATATTTTATCATTCCAATCACTGGCTATTACATTACATTTACAAACACTCAGGCTTACTTAAAAATAATTTTCAACTACTTATTAATTTCTTCATTTTGCTGAATCCAGCACTGCAAGTAAATACATGACTGATCATATGAAGGATGACTGCTCTCCAATCACATCTGTTTTATTACTAGATATAAGAGTGATGTCATGTGACACTCCCAGAATCCTCCTCACCTCTCCAGTCAACAGATAAAGGATTTCCAGGGTGTAATTTAATATCCTCCCAGTTCTGTGACACCTCTTCTTGTCCATAATGAAATAAGAATTGGAGTGTTCTTGTTTGCTGACGACATGAACTACAGACAGAAGAGGAAAAAATTTATATGAAATGTATATTTGTTATGTTACATTGTTATAATAAATACATGGCCATGATAAATGATTATACTATGATCACTAAGCATTGAATGAAAATCTCTGACACTAAATATATAATGATCATGTTCAGTGATATAAACACATCAGAAACATCCAACTCTGAGACACATCACAGCCATGAAAACCTAAGCAGGAAACTAATCAGAGACTATAGAGAGCAGTATGGAAGCAAGAGCTGGAAAGTGCAGCAACATCTGGAAGATCCTGACAGACAAATGAGAATCCCTGTGACTGTGATGCACAATGACACTCCTAGAAACACTGACACTGATGCACTATGACTGGAGACTATTATCATTATCCCTCTATATACTTATACACACAGACACTGACCACATATACATGTTACCACCTGCAGCAACTCACATTAATGTCCCCTTATGTGCTGCTCACCTCCAACCCGGAACACATTACACACCACTTCCTGTCTCTGCGTTCCACCTGACGTCATGTCTCTGCGTTGCGCCTAATTTATTTTCCTGTCCTCAGATAGGAGAGCGGCGGCCATTATGCTGTGGTCCAAAAACTATACTCATATTTAAAATCAAATTTCAGTGCTATAGAGAACCATAGACACAGACAGAGAATGAACACATATACATGTTATACCTGCAGCAAGTCACATTAATGTCCCTTTATGTGCTTCTAAATCCAGCCCTGAATACATTAAACACACCTGTCTGTGTCTCACGTGACTTCCTCTTTGTGCATTAAATAGTTTCTCCTCTCTCTGTCCTCAGAGAGTATTGCGGCGGCCATTTTATTGTGGTCCAGAATCTTTATATGTCTCCACCCTCATTTTTAAATATCATGTCAGATTGATGAATTATATTCCCTCCATCGCTTGACTAGTGCAGAGTTTAAAAATATCCTCTAGAAAAAATTCTAAGGTCAATGTCTTTTATATCATGTTTTTTTTTTTTTCCTGTTTTTGTGTCTATTAGGAACAATAAGAGAAAAGCTCCATCTCCCCCTCAATCTCATGTAAGGTTTAGCATCTCCATAGATTTACCCCAGGCATGCTTACATTTTACTGCTGTGTAAGCTTCTACCCCTTGAGATAGGAGGTGACTCCACTTATCAACCACCCTTTCGATGAAGTCATTTCCCCTCAGGTTTCCTCTGAACCTCCTCACTCCATTGTCTGGCCTTTCCTGGTGTTCTCATACTTTATTTTCCTCTTGTAACCTATTAAAACTTTAAATGTATTTGAAAGTTTCTATCATGTCCCCCTTTTCACTTCTTTGCTTCAAACTATACATTTTAAGATGCAGACAATCCTGCCAGAACATCACCACCGCAATGACAGTTATACCAGCCCTGGGGTATATTTCTTTATGAACAGGTTTTTATATAGCGCTATCAGATGACTTAGCGCTTCACAGAGAATATTTCACATTCACATCAGTCCCTGCCCCATTGGAGCTACATTGTAAGTTCCCTAACACACACACATTATGGCTAATATATTTAGCATCCAATTATCCTTCCAGTATGTTTTTGGAGTGTGGGAGGAAACTGGAGCACCCAGAGAAAATCCACAAATACACACTCCACACACCTTTTCCGGGAATCGAACTCATGACCTCAACACTTGAGACACAAGTGCTATTCACTGAACCACCATGCTGTGCAAATTTTTATAACACGTGACAGCGTGGGAACGTCAGAGGTTATAAATAGACCCCAGTTCCAGTATAACTGTCATTTGCGTCAGGGATGTCCTGGCAGCAGGACTGTTTATGGCGCTAATTCCAGGTTTTTTTATTTTATTTTGCCAAGCCACTGCTATTGAATTGGAAAGATAAAAAAAAAGTCCACTGGTTATTAAATCAGCCATTACCAGTCTTTCTCAGACAAAATCTCAGTAATCTCTAGTCCGTTGTCTCAGAAAAAAGTCCTTTTCATAAAGTTCCTTTTATTCTGCAGCTGTGGTCTCTTCCCAGAATCTTTCTCAAAACTTCCAGGTGTGGTGCCCCTGTGTAATGCATGCACGGGGAATTGAAGGCTGTTGCTAGGAAACAGCCTGCTGATGCATGATGGCTGTTACTAGGCAAACAGCCAGCCAATAGAGGCACGCTAGGTGGCTTGTGAGGTTTTCCAGAAAGATCAGGGAAATAGCGGAGTTGGCAGTTAGTCTGAGGTGGGTTGGAGAAAACGTGTGCGTAGCAAAGATGGTGTAGAGTGAAGAAGAAGTGTTGTTAGCAGGGGTATCGGAGAGAGTAAAAGGTGTCGGAGGTGCTGGCAGAAGAGTAAGGCAGTGGTGTGGAGAGGAGAAAAAGCGCTAGTTGTTTAGTGGAGAAGCCGGGAGAGATTGCTGAAAGAGCTGACAGAAGGAGAGATAGCGGTGGAGATAGCTAAAGCAGCAGTGGAGATGGTGACAGCAGTGAGCAGAAGAGATCAGCAGAGACAGCCGAGGAGGCAGTGGTAGCGGTGAGCGGAGGAGTATAAAAGGAAAGATCGGCTGTGGTGACGAAGGAGAGATTAGACAAGGGAGTTGGTAGCGGTGAGCTAAAGTGCCAGAGGTGCTGGGAGAGAGAGAGTGGTGGAAAAGCAGCTGTAGGCGTCAGTGGTAAAGAATTGGAGTGGAGAAGAGAGTGAAGGGTGAACGAGAAGCAGAAGGTGAAGGGGAAAAAGAGACTAAAGTGGGCAAACAGTGCAGCGTAGAGTGATTTAATTGGATCAACCACCCTGTAAGATTTCTCCCAAATTGCCCTAAATTCTTCATAGTGAGACTGTGTATCATTTGTATCCTGTTGAAAACAGTGTATGTTCACAAGAAACCAAAATATTGTATAGTTATTACTTGGGAGTAAAGATTTGGAGTAATAATTTTAATTGAATATTGAGTAGTAAATTACAACTATATAAGAGCAATAGGAGGAGTGTGGAGTACTTAAGAAATCTTATCAGCTTTAGTGAGTTTATTAAAAGTAACGAGATGTAATAGTTGATGTTGGTGCAATATATATATTGATTTTCTGGACAAAAACTTTATATAATGTTATTGCTGGGTAAATGTTTAAATTGCAATGATTACTCATATTGTATGAGAATTCTCTTTGTGATCCAGTATACACTTTGTGAAACTGAATAAGTTTTCAGCTATTACAAAGTAAAAGTCCAATAATTTATTTTCCTCAGTAAAGAAATCAATTTAAATAGCAAACTGTTGTCTGAGTTTTCTTGTCCTATTTCACCTCTCTGCAATCTCCTCTTTATTTGAACCTGAATCATTTGGGGGTGTTACACAGCTACTTCTTTCAAAGCTTGTTATATTTCAGTCGAAACATGGAATGTATAAAAGAAAAAAGACATAGTGTAATAATTTCACAACAATGCCCCCCTTTAATTTCTCTTACTCTCACAATATTCTTCTCTTTATACGTTTGCTTGTCAATTATCTTTATCTTCCTTCACTCTTTGGCTCCCTCAGGTGTCCACAATTTGGTATACACCGACACAGACAAGCAGATAGAAAGACACAATAGTGTAATTTGTTTCACAAATGTATCAATCTAGAGGAAATTATTACACTCACAATATAGTTCTCTTGTATTGTATGCTCATCACCATAATTTCAGCACCTCTGGTACTCCTCTTGGTTACCCTCTTTCCCCGTCCAGCAAGATGCTTAGGACAGGGGTCAGGAAACTTTTTTACCTTTTACCCCAAAATATATTTAGATACGCCTGTTACCCCCTTGATTTGAAAGTAAGGAAATCTATATTATTAACTATTTGAGTTAAAAATTTTATTGAATCTGTTCAAAATGTCTTTAAAAGCTTCAACCATCTAGTCTTCCTGTTCTATCATGTGCCTCCAGCTCCCCAGTATTCCCATCATGTGTCTCCAGCCCACCCCC
>WWET01001139.1:49245-63194 GCA_011038615.1 Limnodynastes dumerilii | reverse complement strand
CCTCTTCTCTTGATTAGTATGTGTGTGACATAGGGCCTGATCCAGAGCAACGCTCGCAAGCGAGCGTACGACGAGCGTATGCGAATTTTCGGCAAAAAATTCGCAATGCGCATGCCTGACAGGTTCGGTACCCAGTCCAGTGTAGGGTATAGCCGCCGTAAGCAGGGACTTTACTATGGGAGTGCTAGGGGCGTGTAGGTTGATACGACGAGCGTACGTTCGCATTCGCCCGTCGTGCGAATTTTCGCTGGATCAGATCTGCGAATTTTCGTACGGCCGACGGTCGTACCCAGTGTAGGTAAGAGCCGCCGTAAGCAGGGACTTTACTATGGGAGTGCTAGGGGCGTGTAGGTTGATACGACGAGCGTACGTTCGCATTCGCCCGTCGTGCGAATTTTCGTAGCGCTGGATCAGGCCCCTATATCGCACGTACCCCATCTATAAAATCCTTTAGATTTAATTGTTCCTTGTTTAGATGGTTCTTCCCTGAATGCACTTGCGTCAACTTATCTCCCAAATTTTTTGCTTTTTTATATATGAATTTTGGTTTAGTAGGTAGATGTTCTTTCAAAAGAGGATCATTCAATAAAATGTTCCAATTATTCCTTACCACTTTTTGAAAGGTTTTATGGTAAGAATTGTACTGTTATGAGGGTAAGTTATTGGCTGGTGTAACATTTACTAGCAGGCCTTTAGGGATGATATCATGGGCTAGATATTGCTCCAAGTTCATTATCTCCCACCATGTATTATTTTCTTTAATAACAAGATTCTCTAATTTCCTCATAAGGGGTTCAAGTCTTTCTTCCCTGTCTATTTCTGTTGGTAATTATTCTAAGGAAAATGCCTTATGGGCTAGGGATGTTCTATCCTCTAAGTGCTTAAACATGTTGCGGTGTGTGTTGCCTCTGTATGTTTGGAAAATACAACAAAAAGGGCCTTAAAGGTCTGTCAGGGGTATACTGCACCGCCTTGGTGAACTGCAGCTGGCCGTGCTTGCACTAAATGGGTTGAAACGCGTTGGCCTGATATAGGACTTATATGGTCCCTTCAAAAGGAGTATCACCTCGTTAACAAAACGATTTTGCCATTTATATCTTAAATGTCCATTTTTCTTGTGAGTACCCTGCTTTATGTGTTTCTTGAAATAAAAAGAATAAAACTGTATTTGTACCATAGGAGCTTCTTTTTTCTCTTGCATAACATCGAGTTTCCAGACACAGAATTGGTAACCACATCTATCAGGTTGCAACCTCCCCATCCAAGTTGCTATGCAGAGCACTTGAAAGAAGTAATCAGCGGCACCTGTGGAGCGGAAACCATACTGGAAGAATCAGACAGCAGAGGACAAGAACACGTGCACTGAGGATCAACTACCTCCGAAGACGCACCCGCGATCAGCTGTACGACGGAAGCGCACCTCGGGCAGAGGAACAGACAGCTTGCCGGCGTCTCTCTGCATCTGGTGTAGAAGATTTTCAGGAACGGTACTGTGTTATTAATTTATGAACATTCATCCTCACTGTATCACCACAGAAAAGACTTATTGATACTTTTACTGCAAATTGCAATTATGAGGCGGTGTACAAAAACCTAACCACATGTGCAACTGTGTATAATCGTTCTAAACAGTTTGTCCGAGCTGATACTGTGTAACTAGATCCCATTACCTTTATTTGGGGAAAAAATAAGACACACGCATTATTTTATTACTTTTATTATTGGCAAGAGTAATACTGCCTCTCTTTATCAATATATAATCTACTACAGAAATAGATTTCTTGATTATTCAACCTTTTATACATATTTTTATTACAGTCTTTCATGTTGTATTGGTAACAGTGCAGGATATTGTCTTTGCACACCCTTTTCCTTCTGTATGTAATTTCACGTTTATAGTTTGGCATAAACTATTTAGTGCAAACACTGCCAGCTGCAGTTCACCAAGGCGATGCAGTATACCCGACAGACCTTTGAGGCCCTTTTTGTTACACAATGATCTGTGTCCATACAGATACAGATTAATGATAAAAGGTAGGTAGCCTTCTGAACACCTGCACCTCCCTCTAACTTGTGTACTTTTAGACCTGCGCACGTACATAAAGCGTGCAGGGGTCGGGAACTGGCCCAATATATTTAAATCTCTATATAATCATAAACATGTCCTTATTTACACTACAGAGGTGACACAAGGGGGGTGCAGGCCATACCAGGTGTCTGTCTCAAAGGAGGTGATGGAGCCCATCAGCATTAATTCGTGATCAGAGAGCCACGGAGCAGAGAAGAAGAAAAACACGTGCATGAAAATTTCTGATGTTTAACAAGACCTGAGTTGCGAGTAAAACATTTGCCACACTCAGGACATGAAAAACTCTTCTCACCTGTATGAATCTTAAAATGTCTACAAAGACCTGATTTGAGTGTAAAACATTTCCCACACTCAGAGCATGGAACTGGTTTCTCACCTGTATGAATCTTATAATGTCTCTGAAGAACTGCTTTCCCTGTAAAACATTTCCCACACTCAGAACATGGAAAAGGTTTCTCACCTGTATGAATACTATGATGTCTGCGAAGATCTGATTTCAGTGTAAAACATTTCCCACACTCTGAGCAAGGAAATGGTTTCTCACCTTTATGAATTCTCTGATGTCTATGAAGACATGCATTCTGTGCAAAACATTTTCCACAATCAGGACATGAAAAAGGTTTCTCACCCGTATGAATTCTCTGATGCCGGGAAAGATGTGATTTTCTTATAAAACATTTCCCACACTCAGAACATAAAAATGGTTTTCCACCTGTATGAACCAATTGATGTATATTAACACCTGACTTCTGTGTAAAACATTTCCCACACTCAGAGCATGAAAAAGGTTTCTCACCTGTATGAAGTCTATGATGTTTAATAAGACCTGACTTCTGTGTAAAACATTTCCCACATGGACATTTAAGATATAAATGCCAAAATCGCTTTTTCACAAGGTGATACTCCTTTTGAAGGGACCATATAAGTCCTATATCAGGCCAACGCGTTTCAACCCATTTAGTGCAAGCACGGCCAGCTGCAGTTCCCCAAGGCGGTGCAGTATACCCCTGACAGACCTTTGAGGCCCTTTTTGTTACACAATGATCTGTGTCCATACAGACACAGTTTAATGATAAGGTAGGTAGCCTTCTGGACACCTGCACCTCCCTCTAACTTGTGTACTTTCAGACCTGCGCATGTACATAAAGCGTGCAGGGGTCGGGAACTGGCCCAATATATTTAAATCTCTATATAATCATAAACATGTCCTTATTTACACTGCAGAGGTGACACAAGGGGGGTGCAGACCATACCAGGTGTCTGTCTCCAAGGAGGTGATGAAGCCCATCAGCATCAATCCGTGATCAGAGAGCCACGGAGCAGAGAAGAAGAAAAACACGTGCGTGAAAATTTCTGATGTTTAACAAGACCTGAGTTGCGAGTAAAACATTTGCCACACTCAGGACATAAAAAACTCTTCTCACCTGTATGAATCTTAAAATGTCTACAAAGATCTGATTTGAGTTTAAAACATTTCCCACACTCAGAGCATGGAACTGGTTTCTCACCTGTATGAATCTTATAATGTCTCTGAAGAACTGCTTTCACTGTAAAACATTTCCCACACTCAGAACATGAAAAACTCTTCTCACCCATATGAATTTTCTGATGTCTATAAAGACCTGATTTGAGTGTAAAACATTGCCCACACTCAGAGCATGGAAAAGGCTTCTCACCTGTATGAATATTATAATGTGTATTAAGATTTGATTTGTGCGTAAAACATTTCCCACACTCAGGACATGGAAAAGGTTTCAACCCTGTATGAATTCTAAGATGCTCAGTAAGATTTGATTTCCGTGGAAAACGTTTCCCACACTCAGAGCATGGAAACTGTTTCTCACCTGTATGGATTATTTGATGACTAATAAGGTCTGAATTTTTAGTAAAACATTTATCACATTCAGAACATGAAAATACTTTATCAATCCCAATAGCCCTTGTATGGGTCACAAAATCTGTTTTCTTAGGTAAACATCCATCATAATTACAAAGATCTGGTAATATATTTTCTGCGGGACGTACTAGAGGTACATTTACAGTCACTGTGTGTGCTCCTGAATAATCTTGTGGAAAGATGCAGGTTTCTATATTTCATCTGAAGATGAAAAGAAATGATCCTCCGAGGTATTTCTGGTTTTCCACTGCAAATTCAAAGAAAGAAATTCAAATAATGTTAACAATAAAGCGTAAATTAGTGGTAATAAAATGCATGTTACAAATAAATTTATTGCAATAATAAGCGAGAACAAGTATGATCTCCAATATTACATTTAAAGGACAGATAGACCCAAATGTAAATTATCTGACTGAAGGTTATTCAATAAAAATATACCAAGATGCTCAGTTCCCACAGTGAGATGAGTGAGCAACATAAGACAGGACAGTGTTAGGGGACCGGATCCAGATTTAATATCGTCAGGGATTTACGCACGCAAGGTGCGTAAATCACCTGACTGAACTAAAGGGCGCATGCGCCCTCCAGATGTTACGCTAGGATTACTATAGTAATCCTAGCGTTTAAAGAATCGGACGGAAGCTTGTTCCGTCCGAGCCCATTTGCGTTCAATTGGGCTGTGCTTCCCTTCCGCCCGCTAAAGCGGGCGGGGGGAAGCATGTAAAGTGTACAGTATGGGAGGGGGCTCCCACACTGTAGCGGATCAGCGGTCGTACTGACCGCTGATCCACCTGACGCATTTACGGCAAGCTTAAGCGTAAGCTGCCATAAAGCCCGCACGACAGAGGGGGGTGACAGGGTGTGTGCACTCCCCTCTGTCTCGCGTACTTTCAGACCCCCGCGCGCACAGAAAGCACGCGGGGGTCTGGATCCGGTCCAGGATCATGATCTTAAATCTGGTATATAAAAAAAGCTTTTACATATCGCTAGCATATGTTTCACATGGAATGTATGCGTACTACATTTGAGAATTTATAATATACATATTAGTGAATATTACTTACTTGTGCTGATATGTGCAGGGATTTCTCTTTTGTCCTCCAGACACTGCCGATCCCCACTCACAAACTCCTGTTCTTCTACATCTACAACTTCAATCCGATCTTCTCTCTAAATATGCAAAAAAAACTATTAAATTAAATAATGTTTAAATTAATTAACTAACGCTATATATTATTCAGACCTCCAATGCTATCTACCTGACACTCCTGTAGTACATAATGATCTTTATTTTTCTTTCTCAAATCATCTGTAGGAACCACACAGTTAGATAATAATTTGTTAATTTGCAATAATTATACAAAGAGTATGACACAATACAATGAGTATTGACTCCTCTTACCCACTGATGGTAGAGTCTTGTTATTATCCATTATGACTTCCTTGTAGAGATCCTGGTGTCCTTCTATATGTTCCCACTCATCCATGGAGAAATAGATAGAGACATCCTGACACCTTATAGGAACCTAACACACACAATGACACAGTCATCAGCCTCACACATCTCCTTGTGTCACTGTATAATGTCTCTTTCCCAGCAGTCAACTCTCCAGTCACACACATTCCCTGGTGTCAATGTTTAATGCCCAATTCTCAGCAGTCACCTCTCCAGTCACACACATCCCCTGGTGTCACTGTATAATGTCCCATTCCCAGCAGTCACCTCTCCAGTCAGCAGCTGAATGATCTTATTGGTGAGTTCCAGGATTTTCAGGTCATTGATTCTCTGATGTATCAGTGAGTCTGATGGAGGCACCGGGATGTGGCTCTTGGTCTCATTCCACACTCCAAAAACACAGTTACTGCCATCGAATGTTACATCTCCACCAGATTTTTTTTATTACTGTGTAATCCTGCATATCAAGACACAATGATAATATCCAGTGGTCACATCATCCTGATTACTACATTCTTCTCAGCTATCACTTCCTTGTATCCTTCTAAGCCAACTGGACACATTAGTCAGCATCTGTGAAAAAAAACTTAAACAATGTGGTGTGCATTCCCTCAAAAAAAACAAAAAAAAGCTATTAATATAATAGTACCACACAGTTTATAGTGCAAGCAGCTAAAACTCTATATATGTAGTATAGCACTGTATCTTCCGATGTCTTCTCAGTCCCTCAGGTATGTAAAACAAGAGAGAGGGAAAACCTAGTGTAATACGTTCACATAAAATTTATTGACACAAAAAACTTTTTAAAACATAAATACCAATTAAAATTGCTTCTAAGAGGTAAGATAAAAATAAAACCAGCAGCACATGAAAAAAAAGCCCCTGTGTACCAGAAGTAAAGACAAGTAGGTATAACAGAGTCCGCGCAGAGATGGCCCGGGTATCCACTTCTGCATGGAACGATCGTAGTGCTGGATGACTTGCGGCTCACGGTGAGGTCTCTTGTGCCTGCTGTTTGTCGGCTCCTCTAACGCGTTTCCAACCCTCCGGGGTTCTTTTTCAAAGGATCACTCCCAAGTGTCCCGCTGTGCCGCCCGCCTTACAACTTGTCCCGAGATCAGACACTCGGGACAAAGTTGTTGTTTTTTTTTTTCATGCCCATACCAATGTGTATGCCGCTGCGTGTGCCGCTGTGTGTGCCGCTGTGTGTGCCGCTGTGTTTAATGCTATGCCACTGTGTATACCGCTGTATATGCCACTGTGTGTGCGGCTGTGTATACTGTTGTGTGTGCCGCTGTGTATTCCGCTGTGTATGCGGCTGTGTATGCGGCTGTGTGTGCCGCTGTGTATACCGCTGTGTATGCTGCTGTGTATGCGGCTGTGTGTGCCGCTGTGTATGCGACTGATCTTTTTAGAGCACTTTTAGGGGGCAGATGGAGGCTGGCACTGGCAATAGAAGTCAGACATAGAGGCTGGCATTGGCAATAGTGGGCAGATGGATGCTGGCACTGGCAATAGGGGGCAGATGGAGGCTGGCCTAGGCAATAGGGGACAGACATGGAGGCTGGCAATAATAATAAGGCACATTTTATTATTTTTCTTTAATCTTTATTAATAATTTATTTTATTATTTTTATTTGTATCACTATTATTATCTGGTAGATTGGGTTTTGGAGTCCAATCCATTTGAAGATTATAAAATCTAAAGATTGTTGTGTTTTGTTAATTATCCCTCTGGTACACTTTATTTATTTATTTATGTATTTCATCTACTTATTTATTTATTATTGAAATGGTAAACTTCAGTATCTATTGGTTTTATACATTATTTCAGTAAGAATTTATAACCAATTCAATAATCCATGAATTTAATAACTTTATTAGTTACTTTTGTATTTTTGGTTGGGTATTTATTGTATGTATTTTTTATTTTCATTTATAATCATTAATATGCTTTTTATATACTTTATTCCTTCATAAGTATAAGTTCTACTGTTGATATCTTTTAACTTCAAATTGATTTTCACTAACCCTATGACAAACATGCTATATTACTAAAAGAATCGTTTGGTGTTTTAATCTTGACAGGTATATGAGAATAAGTTTTTCTTTAAACACATGTGTAGCTTAATTGATGCAATTAGGGTATAAATAGGTACTGTTCATACCTGGCGTCATTCCTTCTGAAGAAATTGTCGGGCAGACAAAGAAACGCGTCAAGGTCCCCTGTCAGATGCTCCCTGCATCATTGTATGAGGTTTTTTTTACAGCTCTACCATCTCCTAGACTCATTATAACCACTGCAGCTTGTGTCATCCAGCTAACGGAGATTTTGTGTGCTGTTCTCACGTGCTCCCGTTACTGCAGTGCCTATGCACGTACATATGAAACTTTTACACTCATTTATCTAGCCTGCATTGCTAGCAACACATCAGCGGTGCCACACACAGCCGAAGAACTTCATAACAGACATTTGGATACCAGCTAGATTACAACATCTACTACTCTTCAACGATCAGTATTGTAGCAGGTACCGATTGTAGTCTGGATACTGTGGAGAACCTAATATCCACCTGGACAGAGGCGAATAAGGTGCACTCTTCACCTCCACACTATTGCTCCGATGTGACAACAATCCACTCCATGTCCATTTCTCGGAAGCTGCACTATTGGGAGGTACACGTGAGTGATCGTTCTCGAATGCTGGACAGTCACAAGCTCTGCTCAGAGTATTTAGGACTTATATGCTGTATACCTCTTACTGACACTAATAACCATTGATATTCCATCATCTGGAGTACTTTACTCCTATTAATAGGACTCACACTATCAGCTGCTATTATCTTCATTATACTTGGGTGCTATCTATACATTTGATTGCATATGTGTATTGTGCATTTGTTTTTATTTGTATTTTATGATTGTATATTTAGCTTATTAATTACATTTTTATCTATATTACTTATTCTCCTGTCAAGATTTTTTCTGGCTCCCTCAATACTTATTTCAATAATAATAAGGGGCAGACATGGATGCTGGACATAATAAGGGCCAGACATGGAGGGTGGCTATAATAACAAGCGGCAAATATAGATGCTGGCCATAATAATAAAGGGAAGAAATGGAGGCTGACCATAATAATAAGGGGAAATGGATGGCTAAATTATTAAAAGAGGCAAGCACTAGACTCGCTATCTGGGCAGTGTAAGACACACCCACTTTCCCCAGACTCGCCCACTGGGTGGTACAAGACACACCCCTTCTACCAGGCCACGAAAATTTGTTTCTCTTTACAATTCTCAAATGTTGGGAGGTATGACTTGGGTATATTTATTCATTAACAGGTTTTTATATAGTGCTTTACAGAGAATATTTCACATTTACATCAGTAATGTGAAATTAATTTATTTTGGATCATGTTTTTTTTTTTAAATATTGTTACTGTTAGGGTGGTGTAAGCATATTATGGAGGCGCAGGCACCTTACACCTCTACTGCACATATTTAAATAAGAAAAACGCCCCTTTTCTCATTTATATTGTGAGCATGTGCAGTGCTTATTTTGGCTGTGCTTTCATCTGAATCAGCCCCCTGATTGATGATACCATTGAAGTTCTAGAGGTAGAAGAACAGGGATCAGTAGTGTCTGGAGGAGAAAATCCCAGCACAGGTGAGTAATATTCACTAACTATAGATAGGAATTATATTCTGCAATTATTCACACACTAAATCTTGTTCAACACAATAGGCGTTTTGAAGCAGATTAACAAGGGGCCGGATCCAGAACTACGTCTGTCTTCCATAGACGGACGTAGTTCAATAAACAGTAGCTACTGCGCATGCGTAGTAGCTATTGTACGAAATCTGCGCATCGTTTCCATACGTAGATTGCGTATATGCGGATCGGGGCAAGTATGTACTAATACTTACCCTTCTTGCAAGGTCCCACAATGGTCAGCGAGCCTTTCGCCGACATCGTTCGGCTGTGGAATCCCGGTGCATGCGCAGTAAATGCCTTTTGGAAAAATTTCTAGTGTCAAAAGGCAAAATCACTGAGCATGTGCCGGAAGACAGACGCGCGGCCGGTCAGGTAAGTTTTAAAGCTTTGGTTTTGTATTTTTTTTGTGTTTTCTTTTATTGAATATGTGTATTAGATAATATAATAATATAATTATAATAATATAATATTAGTTGATACTTTCTTTCAATTTTTTTTTACTTTTTAATGTTTGTTTTAATTTTTACATTTAATGGTTTTTTTTTCTTTACTGTATTGCAGCGGTCTCTCAACATGTACCCCCCTCTTCCTCCCCCTAATAACAGCTATTAGGGGGAGTAAAAGGGGTTTACATGGGGAGACCGCTGGAATTCTTACCCTAACGCCATCTTCAGATGGCGTTCTTTAGCGCGTCGGCACGGATTGTTAAAATCCGCGCTGACACTTAATAAACACCGGCCCGCATTCATTAGAGCGGGCCGGCGATCGGGAGGGTTAATGCGATCGCATTATGATGATAGCATTGTAAATAGGGAACTCTTCGGTTTCATATGATAAAGCCCGCTGTATCATATGAAAACGATGTTTGTATATAAAGCCCCATACCGACTCCCTCCCTGCCGTTCCACGTGGGTCGTGGCAGTGACCGCATTATTGGACTTAGCTGCTAATCTTCCTGGATCACACACGGTAGCTATTCAGCATTTATTGCAGTGCACATACTTACGTGTATCTACCAAACTGTCCACCAGTGTGTAAGACCTTGCTGTGGGTTTTGAAACCAGCCATTTAACGGAAGAATTTCATATTGCAGCCTATATTGTCCTACTCTTCATGTGTATCATTTGATTGCCGTGACTTCATCACAGCGGTGACTACAACAGGTACACCTACCATTCGGGCCCCTCTATTCATCCATCTGAGCGGCTCCCTGCGGACTGTGTTCAATATTATACATTTATATATTGTTCATTCAGCTCCTTAATCTTTGTTGCAGTGCCCAGTGCTCACAGATTGCTTTCATTCATTTACAGTTTATTATTCATTATTTACTTCTACTTAATTTCTTGCTTCTCAAATTGCTGCTAATTTAGTGTCAATTTATATTTACTATTTAGTAAATATACAGTTTTAGTTTTGTCTGAACCACTTGCACTAGTGTCTTTTTGTGGCTAGTTGACGGATGTTTCCAGCACGGTTTTTCTTGTTTCTAATTGTTGTTTAGTGGTATTGCACAACCACATAACCTGCGCAGGGTTCTCTGTGTATATTTGCCAGTTTGTATTTTTTTATTTTATTATATTTCTTATTGTTGGTATTACGGTGATTATTTCTTTTGATTTCCCTATTTAAGTATTGCACAGCCAGCGCTTGTCAACTTTTGTATATATAGCGGTGCTTGAATATCTGAGATCTTGGAGCTGGCTGTTAATGCTTTCCGCGATAACAAGAAGTCCCACATCATTGACGTGCTCCACAGAGCTTATCTTTCCTTCCTGGGTCTTCAACGCATGGGTACAAGAAACACCTCAAAATGCTGGAAGTGCAGAGGAGCTGCCTTGTGAAACTTATTGGAGGTTTGGAGTTGTGTATCTACTGTCCTAGCACTTCCTCTCTGGATCACAAAATATTCCTTTGTGAGATTAACCTAGAGGAGGATTATATTATCTGAATTTACAAGCAGACTGATAATTATCTCCCTTGCCCCGGTGGTGATAGCCCGGTCCTCTCTGGTTTCTGACCTTCCTTGGTTTTATAGATTATCAATACCACAAATCGTAAAAATATTTATGTATAACAGCCGCAATGCTGCTTCCAAGCTTCTCGTGGTCTGGTCACTGTGGTATGAATCCATTATTTTTAATTTCCCGCAGGGCCACTTAGCCTGATAAAATGTTTTAGTAATCTGGTTTGCTTCCCATTGTGTTGCCTCAGAATTAGCTTCAACCCTTTAACATGGTCTCTCGGCTTCTGTAATACAATTCAATGTACCTTAGTTTTCCACTCTTTTCTTGTAATAAGTGTCTGATAAGAGATTTCTGTCATTTCACTGTATTGGATATTAACTAAAGCGGTGATCTGCTGGGTCGACCATATAATGCATGTTAATCTGTCTTCTTTTGGTATCCTTGTGCCTCTATGCTGTCCCAAGCATTTCTATAAGATAAACCTTTTGTCACAGACTCGTTAAGATATTGTCGGATTATCTAATGTATATAGATGCTTCTGAATTGGTTTGTGTTTGGGGATGGGATTGTTAGTTAATGTGTGTATTTCTGGATATAAAAAATAGATTCTGTACACTAGGATGAAACAGGCTTTATACCAAATAGAAAACCTGACTCAAATTTTCCACTACTGCATATGGGGATCACTATCACGGCCTTTAATACGGTGGGGTGGTTTTTTTTTTTGTTGTTTTTTTTTTAGTTCCTGATTATATCTGTTTTGGGGGAAGCTGTATGAAATGGATCCAAACTCTTTATTCTAGTCCAATGGCACATATTGGCTTAAATGCTCATATCACTTTGTATATATAAATTTGGGAGGGTTTTGAGAAACATGTCAGTGCTGATCCACAAATCTCCAGAATAACAGATTCCTCCAGCGGTCACTTCAGCCATCCATCCAGCATTGCCATCAGATGACCAGTCTGGACACTCATTGGGCCTGATCCAGAGCTATGACCGCAATCGCCCGCGAGCGTAGCGAACGTACGCCCGGGCGTAAAAACTTTCACGCCCATAACACTCCCATTGATTGTAACTGCTTACGGCGGCTGAACCCTACCCTAAGATTTTCCAGCGTACGTGCGAATTTTCGTAGCGATGCGCTGGTCGTACTGGGCTTAGCACGCCCATACTGTACAATTTAAATGGCTATCCCAGCCTCTGTGTAGTAACTCCAGCGTCCAGCGTCCATGCTTAACATTGATTGTTTTACCGTGTTGTTTATTTTGTTATATACTGTTCATATTTGTTGTCAATAAATTCATTTGTTTTTTGATTTGGATCTTATGTGTATTTACTGTATAGTCACAGCTATTTTACTTATACTGCAAGGGGGGAGACCTGTTGCGAGCCTCCCCCTCTGTTGTTTTCCCTCTGTTGCCATCTAGGAAGCCCGTGGTCCACTCTCTACATATCCCTTTAAACAGCAAGCATCTTGAGGATTCCGTTATTTCTGTGAGGACGCCAGCTGTACCTGCGATACTGCAGCTTTACATACGACTTTTGGCTTTGTGTGTCGGATTTTAAATATTAACTCTGCTCTGCTGGACAGTTTTTCTTTACTTGGAATTTTTTTACGGTTATTTTTATAATTTTTGGGGGGATATTTCTGGATGGGAATTTACTCCCCCTTATGAATCTCCTATTTGCATACCTATTATTGTTTTCTATATATAGGCTTTATACAGGAGCATTATTTTTTCATATGTGATTTCAGATTTGTCAGTTTATTTTTGTACAACATTTGTCATATTCCAGCTTTTATCTGAGGTTGAGATATTTATTATTAGTGGTACCTTATTATTTTATAGATTTTGTATGTTTTATCTTTTTTATATATCTTATATCTTATAGCGACAGTTGTTATAATTATATGGTTTCTCTTGTCTTAATTATTTTACCTTATTCTACCTCTGGTTTTATCATTTTTTATTGAGCGCCCACTTGATATTTTCTTTCTATTGATTTCCATTTTTAGGGTTGGTGGTATTCCCTTATATTCATTTGGGCTGCTTAGTTTTATCCAGTTACTATTCTGCGCCATTATTGTCCACTTTTGTTTCTTTGTCTTCACTATTATGTGGGGTTACTAGGTCTGGCACTAAGGGGGCTAACCTCAAGGCTTTCAACCAGCTGAGGCACTTGTTCCTGGTACAATTTGGGGAGCTTAAAAGCTCTTTAAGAGCTTCTTCAGCCAAAACATTGCTAAGCTTTTCTCTCTCACATGGTTACACCTCAGTATTATATACACAACTATGCACACATGCCACCTTTTCAGGGGGGAACTGACTGGGTTAGAGGGCACAAGTCTATGGAATCAATATGATGTGGGGTCACTAGGTCTGGTGCTTTCTGGGGCTGATGTCAAGGCTTTCAACCAGCTGAGGCACACGTTTCTGATACAACTTGGAGAAGGGTCACCACTTTGAGAGCTGCTTACGCCAAAACATTGCTAAATCTTCCTGCTTTACATGGTTACACCTCAGTATAACAAACGCACTTATAAAATGATATACAAGCTTGGTCTGCTTGATTATGAGGACTGGGAGGGCGTCTGTGTATTAGAAATACCTAAGCGCAATTTCAACAGATCCATCTTTATGTGCTACATAGGGTAGCCCGTCTGAGACTGGATGAGTTATGCGAGACAAGAGGGTCAATAAAAAAAACAAAAAACAAACTGGTCTGTTCTACAATGACCATTTTCCCAGTTTACCTCACAGACCACTTAAAACACAGTAGTCTGCCACTCCAGAAGGAAACAACAGCGGGTAAAGTGCA
>WWET01001139.1:35430-49206 GCA_011038615.1 Limnodynastes dumerilii | reverse complement strand
AATGACATTAGAATAAATTAAAACATTCGAACACAATTTACTTTTATAAAAATGATCATAACTGAAAATGATCTCTCCGGGTACTATATAGCGTTTAAGAACCAAAATGACCTGACACATGAATTTGCAAGAACATGAACAGAGGCATGAACTTATAGATATTTAATATGAATAGAAATCACATGCTTATATACCAATATGAAATACAAGGAGCAAACAATTTCTTAAACAATAAGGGTGAAAACGAAGACAGAAGTCACTTACACAGAGGATACTTCTAGAATATGGCACATTTCTCTCCTTTCAGACATCCAAGAAATGAACAGTTTTATGTTTTCATGTCACACGATTAAAAGCTCCTTTCCATGCCTTCAGTATCAGCCTTTCTTCTCCAAAAGATCATTTGAGATCTGTTTATTTACAAGGCTGCTCATATTACCTGTCTCCAGGACAGGTGTTTTATGATCATACATACATCCTTATTGACATTTACTAAACACAAACAAATATATTCTTCTATAAAAACATTTTTTTTGTCTATTCATATTTCTACCATACTACTTTATATACAGGATATCAAATGTCATCCAGACATAAAAATCTGATCCGACTGCACAGATTCATCTTACTTTACTGGTCCAACTCGTGTGACCTCACCCTTTACCTAGAATACCAGAAAGTAGTGATAATAGGCCTGATCCAGACCTGCGCTGCCTGGCATTAAGACGCCAGCCAGCAGCGTAAGATCGGCTTAAAAGCCGATCTGCGCATGCGTAGGGTAGATGTTGCCCGGCGTAGCTACGGCAACGCCCGATCGTTGATCAGGCGTCCGTAGCAACGCCATAGTAACGCTGGAGGGCGCGTCCCCCAGCGTTACTATGTTCAGGTTAGTGTAGGTGGGTGGGGGAGTTAGTTTAATGAGGGAGGGAGGGGTTAGCGGGCATACGCTCCTGTGTGAGCGTAGTTTCCCTTGCTTAGGCCAGCTGAAGTTAGGGTAGCCTTTAGCCGGCGTAAGCGAGGGAAAACACACTCGCACAGGGGGAGTGTCAGGCAAAGTGCACGCCGATATGCTGTGCTTTACTAAGCACAGCGCATCGGCGTAGGTCTGGATCAGGCCCAATGGACCAGATTCAGAGTTTGAAAATAAGAGAGGAAAGTTACACCTGGTCAAAACCAGGTTGATGTCAGTGAAGCCATATCTTATCTGTTGCTAACAGTATTAGGCCTAGATTTACTAAAGTCAATTTGCCGAAATCGCCAGTGTTTGCTTGTATTTTCCGTCGATTTTGAAATCTCCCATTTATTACCATCAAATCGCCGGAGATGGTGGGTTTTTAAAATCACCGGAGATCAACTCTCTCTGGTGATTTTTTTACATTGGAAACATAAAAATCTCAGATTTACTATGAGGCGAGTTGCAAAATTGCTGGAGATTGGGTCCAAAATGGCCAGAGATAATAGAGGTGGGTGTGAGTAGAGAGTTTGGTCAAATCGCTGGCAAATGGTCTGCAAGTTATCCTGGTGCCTATAAAAATTATGTCAGAAGGGCTAACAGCTAAAGAGAATGGCTTGTGTTTTAAACGTGTGCTTTCGAAAATCTGCTGCATGCCACACTTAGATCCACATAAATGGGTAATACAAGTATAATAAAAAGGAGATTATTCACTAACATATTTGTGCTCACAAACATTAGTCAAAATAAAACTGCAACAAAATTACAAACATGCAATAATATAAACAGAACCAAATAAACTTTTAATGCTGGTACTTACAAGAAGAGAATTTAGCAGCAAAAACAAGCAGAAACAAGGCAAAACTCAATAATATCAGTTAATCGGTCACCAAAGTAGCCACACTCCAACAAACACCACTAATGCCAAACAAGAAGCCACCTATGTTTAATCAAGGCTGGGAGATGAACTCTCGCAATATTTTAGTGAATTCCCACGATTTTGCAACAAACGCCATCGATTTTTAAAATCCAAAACATAACATAAAGCATAGCATAACATAAAAGGTAGAAATCGCCGAAAATTTAATAACACACATCGCCGCAGCTTTAAAATCGCTAAGCAAAGAAGCCCCATAGTAAATTCAGGAGAAAAATGAAAAAACCCTTTGGACAACTACGGCGATGTATGGCGAGTTACTTGGTAAATTTAAATCCCCCCTTAGTAAATCTAGGCCTTAGAGTTGAAAGGTGATATTTCCCAGCCCAAGTCTAAATAATAGTGAAGCTGGTCAGTATCTGTGTGCAATAAACAAAACCAAAGTATTCTCCCTGCACGCAAAAACAATTGATTTGACTCCCCCTAAAATCAACATGGTTTTGCCCAGGAGTAACTTTCCTCTCTTATTTTCAAACTCTGGTCCAATATATTTAAATCTCTATGTAAACGCTTGCTTTCTTGTCTGGTTTGAATTTATCACAGTACAGAAGAAGGGCTTACCCACCACATACAGGGGGTCCCCTTATTAGCATGGCATAGACATGGTGGAATTCTTTGTTTTGTCACCCATTTTCTCCCCACTATTTTGATTTAATTAATACAGGTCCTGATTTACGCTTTAAACAAAACTTATGAAGAGGTGACACAAGGAGGGTGCGGACCGCACGTGTCATCGCAAAGGGACTGATGGAGCCCAATAACATCTGTGATCAAAGAGCCACGGAGAAAAGAAGAAGAAAAAGAATAGACGTTCACTAGGGACCGGGATGCCAGCAAAGCCAAGGTAAGTAAATTAATAAATAAAAAATGTAATTAATTCAAACAAATATCAGTTAACATAAAGACAGCTACCAGTGATAGAGATCACTCATGCAATTGGCAACTCTGGACCCGATCGTGACCTATGTGCATCTTCCAAATACACAGAGGTCAGTAACTCCTCACGAGAGGGCTGTGAACCTGCCTTAACATCTCCGCATGGATCTGCCTTCTAATGCCCACTTATTTTTATCTGTGTGGCTAGACCCACCTCTCTGGCAGGGATTAGACATTCAGAATTCATCTAACGCCCCCCGCATGGAAAACACAATTGTACGTAATAGAGTACCATAGGATAGGACTTTCTACAGGTGCGTGCTTCCAGAAAGTTCTCGAGCTCCGCAAACAGGTATCGGAATTTGAGTGACCTTCTTATTTCAGGATCAGGTTCAGTATGAGGTAAAAATAAATAAGTAGATAAAGTAGAGTTAGACTTTATTGTGTATGTCTAAGACCTTTGTAATAGTAAGTAGGTAATGTCAATACATATATTTAATAACATATTTAGGATAAGGGAGAATTTTATACATGTGAAATTCAATTTCTGTGTAAGTTTCTTTCCCAGAGACGTTATTTTCCAGTGTGAAAGTCCTGATTTGAGAGTAAAACATTTCCCACTTTCAAACCATGAAAATGGATTTTTGTCTGTGTGAATCGCTTAAACATTAAAAAGGCCCAATTTCTTTTTAAAAATTTCCCACACTCAGGACATAGGTTTTTCAACTGTATGAATTCTTTGATGTCCTGTAACATCTGATTTGTTTCTAAAACATTTCCCACAGTCAGGACATGGAAAAGGTTTCTCACCTGTATGAATTCTATGATGTCTTTGAAGATCTGATTTCACTGCAAAACATTTCCCACACTCAGAGCATGAAAATGGTTTCTCACCTGTATGAATTCTATGATGCTTAGTAAGATGTGATTTCAGTGTAAAACATTTCCCACACTCAGGACACGGAAAAGGTTTCTCACCTGTATGAATTCTACGATGTTTAGTAAGATGTGTATTCAGTGTAAAACATTTCCCACATTCAGGACATGGAAATGGTTTCTCACCCGTATGAATTCTTTGATGTTCAACAAGATTTGATTTCCTTTTAAACCATTTCCCACACTCAGAACAAGTAAGAAGTTTCTCACCCGTATGAATTCTCTGATGTTCCGTAACATCTGATTTGCTTTTAAACCATTTCTCACAATCAGGACATGAAAAATGCTTCTCATCTGTATGAATTCTCTGATGTCTACAAAGATCTGATTTGAGTGTAAAACATTTCCCACACTCAGGGCATGGAAATGGTTTCTCACCTGTATGAATCTTATAATGTCTCTGAAGATCTGCTTTCAGTGTAAAACATTTCCCACACTCAGAACATGGAAAAGGCTTCTCACCCATTTTTATAATGTGATGTCTACAAAGATCTGATTTCAGTGTAAAACATTTCCCACACTCAGGGCATGGAAATGGTTTCTCACCTGTATGAATCTTATAATGTCTCTGAAGATCTGCTTTCAGTGTAAAACATTTCCCACACTCAGAACATGGAAAAGGCTTCTCACCCATATGAATTTTATAATGTGTAGTAAGATTTGATTTGTGCGTAAAACATTTCCCACACTCAGGACATGGAAAAGGTTTCTCACCCGTATGAATTCTGTGATGTTCAATAAGATTTGATTTCCGTGGAAAACATTTCCCACACACAGAACATAGAAAACGTTTCTCACCTGTATGTATTCTTTGATGACTCATAAGTTCTGAATTTTTAGTGAAACATTTATCACATTCAGAACATGAAAATACTTCACCAATCCCATAAGCCCTTGTATGTTTCACAAATTCTGTTTGGTCAGGTACACATCCATCATAATAACAAAGATCAGGTGATGTATCTGTTGTAGGAAGTACTAGAGGTACAGTAACTGTGTGTACTCCTGAAGAATCTTGTTGAAAGTTTTCTATATTACAATCTGAAGATGAAAATAAATAATCCTCCAAGGTATTTCTGGTGCCGTTTCCCACTGCAAATGCAAAAGAAAAATCAAAATAATGTTAACAATAAAGTGTAATTACCAACTACTGGTGATCAACTGCATATTACAAATAAATTAATTTACTATAAATGAGGAGTTTGATCTCCAGTATTGTGCTCAAAGGCCAGATAGACCCAACTGTACTAATATAAATTATTTGGCTGAAGGTTAATATGAAAGGATCATTATGAAATTTGGGGACCAAAAACACGTCATATATATATTCTATATATATTCTAGTGAATATTACTCACCGGTGCCAATATGTGCAGGGATTTCTGTTTTCTCCTCCAGACACTGCTGATCCTCACTCAAGAACTCCTGTTCTTCTACATCTACAACTTCAACTTTAATATTAATTAGATCTTCTCCCTAAATACCCAAAACACAATTAATTACTGTTTAAATCAATGAACCAACACTATATTTTGTTCAGACCTCCAATGCTATCTACCTGATACTCCTGTAGTACATAATGATCTTCCTCTTTATTTTTCTTTCTCAAACCATCTGTAGGAACCATACAGTTAGATAATAATGTCAATTTGCAATAATTATACAAAGAGTATCGCACAATACAATTATTGACTCCTCTTACCCACTGATGGTAGAGTCTGGTGATTATCCATTATGACTTCTTTGTAGAGATCCTGGTGTCCTTCTATATGCTCCCACTCATCAATGGACAAATAGACAGTGACATCCTGACACCTTAGAAGAACCTGATACACAATGGTATAGACATCAGCCACTCACATCCCGTGGTGTCACTGTATAATGTCCCATTCCCAGCAGTCACCTCTCCAGTCACATACATTCCCTGGTGTCACTGTATAATGTCCCATTCCATTCCCAGCAGTCACTTCTCCAGTCACACACATCTCCTGGTGTCACTGTATAATGACTGTGGCACCACAGTCTGCTCCCCTGTAGTATAATAATGTAACACCACAGTATCCTCCTCCTGTAGTATAATAATGTGACACCAGTCTGCTCCCCTATAGTATAATAATGTGACACCACAGTCTGCTCCTCCTGTAGTATAATAATAAGACACCACAGTCTGCTCCCCTGTAGTATAATAATGTGACACCACAGTCTGCTCCACCTGTAGTATAATAATGTGACACCATAGTCCGCTCTCCTGTAGTATAATAATGTGACACCACAGTCTGCTCCCCCTGTAGTATAATAATGTGACACCACCACAGTCCGCTCTCCTGTAGTATAATAATGTGACACCACAGTCTGCTCCATACTCCCACTCCTCCATGGAAAAATAGACAGCGACATCCTGACACCTTATAGGAACCTGTCACACACAATGATACAGTCATCAGCCAGACACATCCCCTGGTGTCACTGTATAATGTCCCATTCCCAGCAGTCACCTCTCCAGTCAGCAGCTGAATGATATTGTTGGTCAGTTCCAGGATCTTTAGGTTGTTGTTTCCCTTGTGTAATAGGGAGTGAGGAGAAGGCTGTATATTGGGGCTCTTGCTACTGTTCCATCCTCCTGAGATGTGAAGGTCCCGGCTGGGTATGGTACGGTTACCAGACTTCCTTATTATTAAATATTTCTAAAAATTGCAAAAGTTTCATTACTGAAACAGTAGTGAGGTAAATACATTTTTTGTTTTCTGCTGAAATTGAGGTATCACGATCCATTACCCACCCAGTACAAAAGATCACATCAATATGTATTATATAACACAGGTCACCATTAAGCCTAACTATGATATTTAAAAACAAATATCACAGGAAACAGAGATAAAATATACATTCCAAGGGCATTACGATTTATATTGATGCCCTAACAGTGTAAGCTGGATCACAGCGTCATTGTCTGCAGCCCCCTTACCTCCACCGTCACCAGATGAATGATCTCTCTTGTGAGATGTAAGATGCTCGCGGTCACATGATTCTCATCTTTGTCATTCTCAGTCAAGTCAGACATTGTATCTAAAAATTTATTTTGAAGCTATAGTTAAGATCACCAGGACATACATAGATACTTAAGATCAATCTGTATATATTAGAGAGTCAACCACTCGAATATAATTCCTTACTTTATTTATACTTTGTACCAAGAAAAACAAAAACCATAGCTATATTCCTTTTGTAGTACCTATAAGCATGGTTTACCTCGTCAATGTAGTCTTTACTTAAATATTACCTTTATTTATGTAACTGATCTTTTATAAGTGTCTATTATATCAAAGTGACAGACTTGGATCAAGTGTCACAGTCTCCACTTACCCAATGAATTAAGTAGACTGTGACCTTCCATCATTAGGTCCTTGTAGAGATCCTGGTGTCCTCTTACATACTCCCACTCCTCCATGGAAAAATAGACAGCGACATCCTGACACCTTATAGGAACCTGTCACACACAATGATACAGTCATCAGCCAGACACATCCCCTGGTCTCACTGTATAGTGTCCCATTCCCAGCAGTCTCCTCTCCAGTCACACACATC
Source organism: Limnodynastes dumerilii (assembly GCA_011038615.1). NCBI lineage: Eukaryota > Metazoa > Chordata > Amphibia > Anura > Limnodynastidae > Limnodynastes > Limnodynastes dumerilii. The sequence continues at coordinate 41,920 of WWET01001139.1, read as the reverse complement.
TCCTGGTATCACTGTATAATGTCCCATTCCCAGCAGTCACCTCTCCAGTCAGCAGCTGAATGATCTTATTGGTGAGTTCCAAGATCTTCAGGTCATTGCTTCTCTGATGTATCAGTGAGTCTGATTGAGGCACCGTGATGGGGCTCTTGGGCTCATTCCACCCTCCAAAAAAGCAGTTATTCCCATCAGATGTTACATCTCCACCAGATTTTTTTATTACTGTGTAATCCTGTGTATCAAAACAATGATAATATCCAGTGGTAACATCATCCTGATTACTGCATTCCCCTCATCTATCACTTCCTTGTATCCTTCTAAACCTACTGGACATATTAGTCAGCATCATTCCAATCCCTAAAATGGTAACTATTCTATATTAAACCTAAAAAAGTAGGTAATGTAGGAATATAATAAGCGCCCTCTACCCAGCAGCCAATACACAAAATGATAAAAAGGATACTATATAGCAGACAAAAAACACAAGTATAAGTGCTATATACATGTGATTTTTCTCAGCTATATTTTATCATTCCATACACTGTCCTATATTCCACTATATTTACAAAGACTGTTAGGTTTTTCTTCAGCTAATTTTCTCTATTTATTAATCTCTATTTTTCTGAATCCAGCGATGCAAGTAAATACATGACTGATCATATACAGGATGCCTGCTCTCCAGTCACATCCCTGTTTTATTACTAGATAGAACAGATGTCATGTGACACTCCCAGAATCTTCCTAATCTCTCCAGTCACATCTTCTTTATTATTAGATATAACAGATATGTCATGTAACATTCTCAGAATACTCCTCACCTTTCCAGTCACACCTTTTTTATTATTATAGATAAGAGTGATATTATGTGACACTCCCAGAATCCTCCTCACCTATCCATTCACATCCCTGTATTATTACTAGAGATAAGACTGATATCACGTGACTGAACAACGAAAGTACTTAGGCGCTAATGGAGATGGCAGCTGCTGGGGAGAATTTGCTAATCTCCCTATATAAGAAAACCAAGGAAAAATATATAACAAAGTATATATATGCCTCGCTCAATAATTATACTTAAGCTGGTTCTGATAAAAGTAAACAAACGGCAACCTGAAGTTGAAGATTTATTCAATTATTGCACATATAAAGCTTTAAACAATGCTAATAAAATAAAACAAAAAAATGTTGAATAAAATGGGAGCTTATAAATCACAAGTGTAAATATGTACGGAGATTAACTGGAGAATAAGTTCCAAGTTATAGAAACAGCATGGTTAATAGAGGGTAAGGTTTCAAGATGTTTCCCAATTGGGAGGAATATTTAAAACCACCTTATATCCTTGTACGGACCCAATAAGTATCATCCACGGTAAATTAGAAAGATGTTATTGACTCACTGTGATGTCCTTTTACTGCCCTAACATATTACCTCACTGTGGTGGGGAGATAGAAGTACCTTGTTCCTTCACGAGGAGGACGCCAGAAGACCAGAGCAGGTGTCACTCCAGCGGATAAGTATGATGTGTGCCATCTTTAGATCCTATGGACCGTCCGATTCAAAGGAACGCGGCAATTCAGTTCAAAGGAACATCTGATTCCAAGTAAAGCGCAATGACACAATATCAATGGAGAGTTCCTGTTAGGAATAGGGTGGCCACCCCTCTGGATTATGCAGTACCGTAGAAATGGGCTCATAAACTCCACTCAGTATAAAGCACTTATGACAGGCTCCGATCATAAAAAGCTCCATTTATATGCTCAATCTCCATACATATTTACACTTGTGATTTATTAGCTTCCATTTTATTCAAAATTCTTTTGTAATTTTTTTTTTTTTGAATTGATTAAAGCTTTAAATGTGCAATAATTTAATAAATCTTGATATCATGCGACACTCCCAGAATCCTACTCACCTCTCCAGTCAACAGATAAAGAATCTCCAGGGTGTAATTTAATATCCTCCCAGTCACGTGACACCTCTTTTTGTCCATAATGAAATAAGAACTGGAGTGGTTCTTGTTTGCTGAAGATGTGAATTATACAGAAAGAAAAACAAAGATAAGTGATATGAAAAGTATAAATATTTATGTTATGTTACATTGTTATAATCCCTACATAGCCATGATCAATGACTACACTATGATCATTAAGCATTCAATAGAAAGCTGACACTATAAATACATAATGATCATGTTCAGTGATATAAACACATCAGAAATACATCCAACTCTGAGACACATCACAGCCATGAAAACCTAAGCAGGAAACTAATCAGAGACTATAGAGAGCAGTATGGAAGCAAGAGCTGGAAAGTGCAGCAATATCTGACACTGATGCACTATGACTGGAGACTATTATCATTATCCCTCTATATACTTATATACAGAGCCAGAGACACAGACACTGATCACACATATACATGTTTCCACCTGCAGCAACTCACATTAACGTCCCCTTATGTGCTGCTCACCTCCAATCCAATCCTGAATACATTATACACCACTTCCGATGTCTGTCTCACGTGACTTCCTTTCTCTGTGCATCACGTGACTTCCTCTTTAAGCATAGACTCGTTCTTCCTCTCTCTGTGCTCAGAGAGTATTGCGGCGGCCATTTTCTTGTGGTCCAGACGCAATAAGAAGCCAACTTCAGCCTCGTGTCTCCACCCTCATAGTTAAATATCATCTCAGATTGATGAATTATGCTAAGGTCATGATAAATTCATTTATATCATGTTTTCTTTTCCCCCCGTTTTTTTGTTTATTAGGAGCAATAACAGAAAAGCTCCATCTCCCCCTCAATCTCATGTAAGGTTTAGCATATCCGTAGATTCATTTACCCCAGGCATGTTTACATTTTACTGTTGTGTAAGCTTGTACCCCCTCAGATCAACCACCCTTGCAGTGAAGTCATTTCCCCTTACCCCTACAGTGTCTGCGCCTGTCCTGGTGTTCTCATACTTTATATTCCTCTTCTACCCTATGAAAGCTTTTAATATACTTGAAAGTTTCTGTCATTTCCCAATCTTTTCCTTTCTCTGCTTTAAAGTATACATTTTAAGATCATGGTTGCCGACTCTGGGAGAGCACCCTTCTCCGTGTCTGGGAAAAATACTATTTCTAGAGTTAAATTAAATTTGTGTGCTGCTAAAATATAACTATAGAAATAGTATTATTCCTGGACACTGTATTGTCACATACACAGTGCCCGGACTGCAGCGTCCAGACACTGTGTATGTGTTTAACTAATCTAAATTACACACGGAGTGGAAGCGCCACGGAAATATACATGCAGAAACTTTTAAATCCAATAAACAGTCTCTTATAGTCCTTCTGTAATAGTGTAGAAAAGAGTGAGTCACTCACAGTCTCTTATGATGTGGATTTTTCTTTGAAGGTTAGGATGAGGATGAGGATTCCTTGGAGTTGTGCCTCCGTGTACCTCTGTGTTCAGGCACGATTATATTTCTTTTCCACGTGCTGGATCCTTTCTGGTTCTTAGAAATTAGGAGCACCGACCGCCCAGTGGGAGAAAAAACAAAGAGCAACACGATAGTGCAATAATCATTTATTAGATAGTGACAAGAACACAGATAAAATACTCACAAAGGAGTCAATTAAAATTCGCATAGAATAGGGTCTTTGAAAGGCGGTAACCCTAGAATCCACCTGTCCCAAAAATTGCTTTGCGCATTCGCCAGATAACGCGCCAGATGATGTTACCGACGCGCTGTTCACGATGTGCCTGCCAGAAGGCGCCAGCTATTGTGGAGCTAGGAGAGTCAGCGCCGCGGAGGAGGAAGGAAAGAGGGACACAAAGGTAAGTAAAAAGAAGAGAGACTTAGAAACATGGTGGGTAATACTAAGGGGGGCTGGAGGCACATGATAGGGAATACTGAGGGGGGTTGGAGGCACATGATGGGAGATACTGAGGGGGGCTGGAGGCACAGGACGGGGAATACTGAGGAGGGGTGGAGGCACATGATGGGAGATACTGAGGGGGGCTGAAGGCACATAATGTGGAATACTGAGAGGGGGTGGAGGCAAATGAAGGGGAGTACTGAGGGGGACTGAAAGCACATGATGGGGAATACTGAGGAAGGCTGGAGGGACATGATGGGGATCACTGAGGGGGGCTGGGGGTACATGATGGAAGATACTGAGGGGGGCTAGATACTTTGCAGGACATCCATACACAAACCCTGGCGAGGCTATGGTTTTTACTTTTCTCCCTGAAAGGATTTTTCAAAAGTAGGCAACCATGTTTAAGATGCAAATAGTCCTGCTTCCAGGACATTGCCAATGCAATGACAGTTATACCGGCACTGGGTATATTTATAACCTCGGACAGCGTGGGAATGGCAGAGGTAATATATAGACCTCAATGCCGGCGGGGATGTCCTGGCAGCAGGACTGTTTGTGGTGCTAATACCAGGTTTTTTTTATTTTGCCACTGCCATCGCAATTGAATTAAAAGACTGGATCCTTGACAGAAGAAGATCCATTCCAAACTGGTAAGTATAATTTACTTTTTTATGGGATGCTTTTTTTTCTTCATGTAACAGTATATTGGGGAATTTTGCAAATAAAAATATCATAGAGATTGTGAGAAAGCTATCAAGGTGCTGCTCCAAAGGGATGTGTCCTGTGAATAGCTCCACCCATAGGTGCCATCTAGGCGCGCCCCTAGATTATTAAAGGGGGGCGCCCTGTAGGGCAGCCACCCTTTAGATCATGCAGCGCTCGCCCCGGTCACATAGACCGTGGCTCTCATGGGGGTATATTTACTAAAGTCGATTTTGCCAAAAAAGACCAAAGTCCCATCGCCTTATTCACTAAAGGAAAAGTCCCAGGACTTTAGCCTTTAGCACAATCGACCAGGCAAACATCGCTGGACAGAAATCGTCTAGATGCTTGCCATATAAAAAATACAACTCGCCGTATTCACTAGAGGCGCTTTGACTTAGTTCGTCGGAAAAGCGCTGAAAATCAAAGCACCTTTTGTGTGGGGCGCTTTCATTGAAAGCACCCCACATTGTACCAGAAAAACACGTCAATATATTTATATGTTTATGTTTTTCTATGTCCCAAGGCAAGTGCAGCTGTTTATGTTTTACTATGTCCCAAAGGCAAGTGCAGCATGTTTTGAATGCTTAGCATGGCTGCGCTGATAGAACTACAAGGGTCAGCATTGCTTAGCCTTGTAGTAATATCAGCACCAGCATGTTAAGCCTTCTAAGCATACTGCGCTGTATCCAGTGGGCAAAAAAAAAAATAGTGTCCAAAAAACATACACAAAACATTAACATACATGTGTGCCTAAAATAAACAATTGCAATGCATTATATTGCCCCCTAATCTGTAAAATTACCCCAGGTGGCCACACTGTTTTGTAATAAATGTCTTGTAAACTAATGTGTGTTGCATAAAGTAAATAAAAAGATTACTGACTCACCGTTTCGCTGTCACGTTCTTGGGAATAGTTGCTTGTAGTTTCTTCTTTCTTTGCAGTTAATCTCCAGTTGCTTAAAGAATCTTGTCCACTCGCTTGAAGATGATTTTCCGGCCCTTCCTTCAGATCTTCGGCCTCTTCTGCAACTTGCTCCGATGACGGGCTCCCTCCTTTTCTTCTGCGCCACTACTAATGACCATTCGGTCAGTAGAGGGCACCCTTTTGTAGAAATGATTACATCATTTGCATAAGGGGGCTCTAGTGTTTACAACGTCATAATTTCTATAAAAGGGTGCCCTCTATCACGGCAAGATAGATCAATTTAAAATCGCTTTAAAAAATCTGGCGTGATTAAGCTTAAGGCAACTGCGGAAAAGGAAAAGTGGAGATTTTGCTCATAGCAACCAATCAGATTCTAGCTGACATTTTCTAGTATGTAATCGGAAAGTACGACTGATGCACACATCAGCACAGAACGCAGGCGTGGCTAGAGGGGCAGCACACTTAATGCAAATGAGCTGCACACGGTCTACTAATGTACAGTATGGGCGTGCCAGCAGAGTTACGATCGATTTATGAGCCAGAGTGGCCTGCGTAACAAAACATAGACACAGCAAAAGTTAAGTTAGCCCTCGACCACTCGTAAGTTGCTGAGGACTGTCCTACCATAAAAAGTCCATGGGTCCATACACACTGCACACAGCCATCAACTGCTGCGCAGTTTTTATCAATGCACATGTGCGTTTAATTAACATACATAAGACTCATCTACTTAAAGCTATCGTTTTATGCTATTTAATAAAAGACTTTTAACAGTATAGGAAATAGTATCTACAAAGAAAATAGCGCTGACAAATGTATACACTGTGGCAGCTTAAACTCTCCAATCAAAAATAGTAGTAACAAACTATTCAACAGAAGCATATAATCCAACAAGAAATGAAAGGGAGTAATAGCGCTACAAGTGAAAAAGACAGAGAGACAAGATAATGTAATCCTATTTGAAGGGTGGTATTGGTTATGGTGCAATGTCCTAAGAAAA
>WWET01001139.1:9135-29809 GCA_011038615.1 Limnodynastes dumerilii | reverse complement strand
ACTATACCATTCTATCTGTAACATACACATAGGATAGAGAATGTCCAGCAACACTGCCATTACCCAGTAACACACTATACCATTCTATCTGTAACACTCACACGGGACAGAGAATGTCCAGCAACACTGCCATTACCAGTAACACACTATACCATTCTATCTGTAACATACACACAGGATAGAGAATGTCCAGCAACACTGCCATTCCCAGTAACACACTATATCATTCTATCTGTAACATACACACAGGATAGAGAATGTCCAGCAACACTGCCATTACCAGTAACACACTATACCATTTTCATGTAAATATGTTTTTGAATTAAGAGCTAACTTACCTCACAGGCCCCCCTTAAAGCCTCCAAAATAGCTGCTGTGGAACAACTCCCCCTCTCAGCTGCTGCTCCCAGACAAGCTCCCAAACAGTATACACACAAAATGGAAGTTGCTCAGATCAATTTATGGATTAATGCAAACAGGTGCCTGAAAGACCAGGGGTCAGTGATCGCGCTACATTTTTTTTGCTACAGTATTTAAAGAGTATTTCTAACCAAAGAGAAGTATATTATCGGTAATTAAATAAAATGGTAAAGTGGTCTATGCTGTTCCAAACATATCATTTATATGTTATAACTATGATTGCTTGCTCCCTTGTCTCAATGCCAAGAATTGGATATCATATAACACTTTTCTATTTTATTTAAATACCAGATACACACTAGGAGCCTGATTCAGAGCTACGCTGGCCCGCTGGTCGTAAATATGGCCATTGTAGCTCTGGTGCACTCCCCCTGTGTGAGCAAATGGCAAAACTTTTGTCATTAAAACTGAAAACGGATGAAATTAGATGGTTGTCTAGTTAAAACTCCTTAAAATGTTGTAAAATAATATAGTTATGGTTAACATGTATTATAAGAAAATATCATAGGGATATGCCTGGGTTGGCTCCCCCCTGGGTACTTAGGTTTCAATGGTTATGCTATGTTTAGTAACATTAGTATTGGTTATTATCTGTTACTCGAGATTACTGAACAAGAATTTGTGCCTTTGGTTTTCTCTTCACAAGGGAAATCCAAACGATAAAATGGATGAAAATTATAGAAACAGTTATACAGTCAAGGTAGAATTAAATCTGTTAACAATGTTTATTTTTCTTTTATTGTGCCGCACGGGTGTTCCATATTGCTAAATCACCTCCGGTTGCTGGCAGCGGAGGCATCGCATTGATACCAGGTACCTGCTTCATGCCATTACCGACTGATGGGGTAGGTTAATTGAATGCACCACTCATCATCACACATGGTCACACAAACACCTGATTCCCAAGTCCAACACCTAAATTTCACACTGGCGTCTTGGAACGTGGGAGGGGGGGGTTAAACACACCCATTAAAAGAAAGAAGGTTTCCACCCACCTTAAGAAATGTAAAGTGGACATCGCACTCCTTCAGGAGACCCATTGGAAACATGGGGAGGGCTCTGGTCTCAGGGATGGGTGGATAGGAGAATGTATTCTTGCTTCATATCATAACAAATCAAGGGGGGGTGGCAATTCTTTTTAGAAAGGGTTTCCCCTATCAAATCTTAGAACAATATTGTGACCCCGAGGGTCGTTTTCTGCTACTGGACCTCACGATAAATTCCACCAAATACTCATTACTTAATGTATACGCTCCAAATGGAGCAGCCTCAGACTTTTACAGCACTCTATCTCAATTTCTTTTGAACCGTGAGACTCCCAATTTGATAGAGGGGGATATCTTAATTCTGTCGCGGATCCCTTGCTGGATAAGTCACCGCCAGGAAGAAATCCCAACTCTCCGCCGTGGTATCATATTCAGGATTTTCAATCTATGCACAAACTGGTGGATACGTGGCGTTACCCACCCATCAGAAAAATCATTCACCCACATTTCAGCGACTCATGTTCCCTGTCTAGATTAGATTACTTTATGGTGGTGGATGTGCTGGTATCTCAGCTTAGAGATGCGTCCATAGGCAATATAGTCATATCGATCATTCACCTGTATTCCTTACTTTACAACATGCTATTCCGGTTTGGGCATCGCGAACATGGCAATTCCCATCGTATCTCAAAGACTCAGAAGACTTTCATAGACACTTGAAATACTATTGGAATGAATACATGGACACCAATATAGACCACTGGGATGACCCGGTCCTTTTCTGGCAGGCCTCAAAGGCAGTGGTATGCGGCGGTATTATTAATTATGTGGCGAAGCGTCGTAAGGATATTAAAATACACACACAATCATTACAAGATAAAGCAGCCTCAACGTTCCGGGACTATACAGCAAACCCAAATCCAGACTCCCTCGCCCTCCATAAGCAGGCCAAGGGACTTTTGGAATCCTTTCTCACACAACAAGCACAACAACATTTAGATTACAAAAACCAAAAATTTTTTAGATGGGGAAACAAGCCGGGCAAGGTATTAGCTAACATGGCAAAAGTTTGGAAACCAAAAAGCTATATAACAGATTTGAAAAACCCTGAGTCACTGGGGGAAGTGATAGTCAGGTCAGAAGAGATCATGGAGAGGTTTCAACAATTTTACGAGGCCCTTTATCAGGCCATCCCTGGTGAACCGGACTTACAAGATAAGTTGTTGTGTGAAGCGCATCTCCCGAGACTTTCTCAGGACCAACGAGACATCCTGGATGACCCGATAACTGCAGAAGAAATAGATAGGGTAATTAAATCACTAAACACTGGTAAAGCCCCGGGCCCCGACGGTTTGACGAATGAGTACTATAAAATTCTGAGGGAGGACGTGACCCCAATCCTATTGGAACTTTTTAAAATGATCCACGGACAATCCCCATCTTACCGTAGTTTCAATGAATCCCATACTATCTTTATTCCTAAACCTAACAAAGATCCCCAGTTGGTAGCTTCCTACCGCCCGATAATACTTAATACAGACTGCAAAATAATGGCCACACGTTTACAATCAATTTTTTGGACCTTCTGACTACTCACCAGTTGGGGTTCATGGCGGGCAGGCACTCGATGAAGGGGATTAGGGCGGCAGTCGCCACAACGGTAATATCTTCACAATCACGCGCCACATATAACATACTGCTAAGCCTGGACACACATAAGGCCTTTGACTCCATCTCCTGGGCGCACCTCTATGAGATATTAGAGCGCCGCTCCTTTGGCACTGCGTTTATTAGCCTGATACGCTACTTTTATAACTCCCCCACAATGTCCTTTCTTTTGAATGGACAACAGGGTAGCCGAATGACAATGGCCAGAGGGACCAGACCGGGATGCCCCATGTCCCCACTATTGTTCAACTTATGTCTCGATCTATTGCTGCAAATTCTTCAAAACTGGCGGGACTTTGAAGGCATTGGAATCGGCGACAGAGTCATAAAGGTTACCACGTTTGTGGATGATGTACTACTGTACATCTCTCACCCGGAGGTGATTCTGGAGAAACTGATAGACAGGATACATGACTATGGGCTTATCTCAGGCCTAAAGATAAATGTGGATAAATCCTTGGCTCTATTCTATTCTATTCTACTCTATCTCTCGCTGGGGAGTCATCGCCCAGAGACGTTCCCTCACATATGTAGGGGTACAAATAGCTAAACACCCCTCCCAATTATATGCCCTCAATATTCCTCCTTTGATAAGAAAGTTAGAGAGGACTTTCGCAACAACATTTAGATTACAAAAACCAAAAAATTTTTAGATGGGGAAACAAGTCAGGCAAGGTATTAGCAAAAGTTTGGAAACCAAGAAGCTATATAACTTCTGTACTTGTTTTAATCCCTACCGCTTATTCTAACTCAAAGTGATAACAAAAAGATCACGTCACTATTCAGGAATTTCATATGGAAGGGGGGTAGGCCTAGGATCAGTATGTACAAACTCCAGCAGTCTCAGTACAATGGAGGAATCAACTGCCCCAACATAGCTTTATATAACCAAGCCTCTCTTCTACGCCACCTCAGGGACTGGTTACAGGACACAGAAATGTACACGGACACAGGGTTGGAACAAGAATTTATTACCAACACAAATCTTAAAGCCCTTTTACACATACGAAATTCAGAAATTCCTACACACATTAAGGGTAACCCGTTGCTTGAATCCACCCGCAGACTTTGGCATATCATAAGACGTAAGAACAATTTACACTCCCATGCCTCTTTACACCTACCTTTGTTGCACAACCCAGGGTTCCAATCGGGAGAAGCAGCTTTTCCTTTTGCAATATGGCAGTGGGAGGGAATCTCTACAATTGACAAACTGGTAGACAAAAGTCTCAAGAAACCCCTATCATTTCGGCAAGCAGTAGAGAAATTTAGATTCCTGAAGGACTATCCATTCGCTTACTTTCAAGTCCATCATTATCTAGAATCGGTCCTTGAGCACTTTGGGGACCTGGACTGGCACAATCAGCTGGATGTATTCCTCTACACGTCACTTCCTAAACATAAAGCCATCACATTAAATTACAGGATGCTCAGGGAGGAGGCAGATTATACTCTTATTCGCGCTGGTATATCTCAATGGATAAACTATTTTCCTACCTTAACCCCAGAAGAACTTATTAAAACCTTAACTACTTCCTGTAAATACTTCCCGGCGAGTAGTTACCGAGAGTTGTTCCTAAACGTCCATCACCGGACGTACCTTACACTACATAGATACACCCCTAACAATGGGGTCAACTACCTCACACTCATACGCTCGCTGTGGTCAGAGAGGGGCAGATCTGTTCCATTATTTGTGGAACTGTCCAATGGTTAGATCAACTGAAAACGGAAGCCATGATGGATTCCTAGTAATAATAATCTCAGCGTACTGCTCTTATTGTATCTGTATGTATTTGTATATAACAGGCTTGCACTTAATTATTTTTAATTGTGCACAATTTTGTTATAGAAAAAGCAGCTAGTCTAGACACAGATTATTCACTATAAAATGCATGAATCATAACAATACAGGGTTGTGTTACTCGGACAGTGCTAACAGAGATGGCAGTATTCAATGATCTTCAGTATGAAATGAGGGTGGTACACACAGAAATGGTGCTTGTATATACTTAGCATTAATCAATACAGAGATGACAGATGCTTACAATTCCCAGTGGAAATATGATATATATGAGATTTAGCCAATTAAAAGTTTTGAGTCCATTAAAAAAACGGATAGTCTGTTAATAGGATGTATGCGCTACTAGCAATTTGCACAATACTCCTTAAATCCCACTGTATAAGGTCCGTTACTCACACTACATTTCCTCTTTGTCTGGGTAATTCAGGACACCAGGCTCTAATGGAGGTTGGAGAGCATCCTATCTCTGTGCATTCCTGGGAAATATGATATATACGAGATTTAGCCAATTAAAAGTTTTGAGTCTATTAAAAGAAACGGATAGTCTGTTAATAGGATGTATGCGCTAATAGCAATTTGCACAATACTCCTTAAATCCCACTGTATGATAAGGTTCGTTACTCACACTACATTTCTTCTTTGTCTGGGTAATTCAGGACACCAGGCTCTAATGGAGGTTGGAGGGCTTCCTATCTCTGTTCATTCCTGCCTTGATTTCTGGGATAATGTTTTGTCAGATCACAGTGGTGCTCTGGTAATGTTATTCGTCAGGAATGTACAGATTAGAACATTTAATGGACTTATAACTTTGAACTGGCTAAATCTCATATATATCATATACTGATTTCTTACTGGGAATTTTCAGTATCTGTCACCTTTGTATGCATTTACGCTATACTGCCATCTCTGCATTTATTAGGGCTATCTATATTACACAGTTTTTATATTGTTCTTTATAAAATCTTATATTTTATATTATTGTTAATTATTGGAGTGCCTCCTTATGAATTATACACACACACATGTACATATATACACACAAACACATATACACCTGTAATAAGTGTGTATATATGTACATAAATAAAAGTCTCCTACCTATGTTTAACCTCCTACATCCTCCTCCCTTGACTAGCAAGTTTAAAATGCTGGTGGTGCAGGAGGTGGTTTCAGGTCTATTCAGACGGCATCCGGGGAGGTCACATGACACACTGTGAGAGAAAGTTTCTCTCAGTGTGATTGAGTCATCACTAGAGTTGGAGACTTCCGTCTCTCCCTCTGATGACTCATAGAGCCCAATTAATTTAAAAGTGTTTGCCGGCGTATTTTTAACATCGATTTTGACGAAATAAAGCCGGGAATTTTTTACTCCAATTCAATTGTTTTTAGCGTTAAAAATGACTTTTTTTAACGCCATCGGTACTTTTAAATTCGCACCTATGAGAGGTGCACATTTTTTACGATGTCAGTCTAAATGAAAGGTTTTCTGCCACCTGTGTGTTTCCTTCTATTAATTTGCCCCTTTCTTGTGTGCCCATCCAGTTGTGTGCCCCCTTCGTGTCCATCAATCGTTATAGGGGGGAAGGAGAGGGGAAAATAAATAAACAAACCCGGCCTGACAGGACATGCTGATGCTTGTAGAACTACAAGCATCAGCATGCCCATGGATGCCAGGGCATGCTGCCACTTGGAGAACCACAAGCGTCAGCATGCCCTGCAAGCCAGGGCCCGCTGCACTGAATACATGCACCCATTTACATAAAAATGTACATTAAAAATATTTTTACACATACTTACCTACTCTGCTGGGGTCCAAGTCTTTTAAGCTTTTAATCCAGGGGGTGCCTTTGCAAAAAAAAAACCCATTGTGGAACGTCGCAACTCATGTCCTTGTAGCAGGACATGCCCGGGGCTAATGACAGGTTCGATATTTCAGACATATACCCCAATGACAGTGAATCTGCCATTAGCGCCGGGCATGTCCTGCTAGAAGGACGTGAGTTGCGACGTTCCACAATGAGTTTTTTTATTTTTTATTTCTTGTTCGCTCACATCGCTGCCTGCTCATTTTACGCAGCGAGGGGGGGCGAATTTTATAAAACAATTAAATTGGCGTATTTTCTACGCTGACTGCTATGCGAAGACAGCGTATTTTTTAAAAATACGCCGACAACTGAATCGGGCCCATAGGCTTAACTGTCAGCCTGTCAGTGTCTGAGCCGAGGATCCCCGAAACAATAAAAAAAACCCCATCAAACTACAAGTAGTAGAGAGTGTCTGTCATTTCTGAGGCGTCAGACGCCTAGACAGCAGGTCTGTAACTAAGCTTAAAGGGGTACCAGTAAATAAATATTTAATGTTAAATTGGTTTGGAATTCAGGGTCAGAGGCACCATTTTTTCTTTTTGCCCGGCCTTAAAATTTCTTGTTACGGCTCTGCCAGACAGGCGTTAACGCGATCACTGCCAGGGGGTAATCTGCTAGAAACAGAAACAAAGGAAAAGGCAGTGTTGCTGGGGCATTTCCTTTCTTTCTGATATTTCGTTTAAAAAGAAATCGCAATGCTTATATACCAAAATGATAACAAAATAACATACAAGAAGCAAACAATTTCTAAAATAATAAGAGGTGAAAATGCAGAAAGAAATCACTTACACAGAGGACACAATCTGAGCTGGGACTTTTAGAATATGGCACATTTCTCTCCTTTCACAGATCCAAAGAAATGAACAGTTTTATGTTTTCAGGTCACATGATTAAAAGCTCCTTTCCACGCCTTCAGTATCAGCCTTTCTTCTCCAAAAGATCATTTGAGATCTGTTTATTTACAAGGCTGCTCACATTACCTGTCTCCAGCGCAGGGGTTTTATGATCATAAATACATCCTTATTGACATTTACCATATACAAACACATTCTTGTATAAAAATTATTTTTTTTGTCTATTCATATTGCTACCATACTACTTTATATACAGGATATCAAATCTCATCCAGACATAAAATCTGCTCCAACCGCACGGATTCATCTTACTTTACTGGTCCAACTCGCGTGACCCTTGGCCTTGAATGTCTGAACGTAATGCTAATGGTCCAGAACTTGTACGTGCATAATTCCACTGGCAGCTATGATGTGCACATGCGCACATCAATGCTACACTAGCGTACCAGTTAGCGTACGTAATGTTAGTTACGTACGCTTGCCGGTACATTAAAAGGGCCGGCCAGCTCTTTACGTATGCCGTATCTCCGCCATCTAGGTGGAGATAGGCATTTAAATTAGGTAGCAGGTTGGGGGAAGACCCAGTACGACAAGGTCAGACCAAGTTGTAATTTTTAAGGTAGCAATCTGAACACGTAAGTTCACGTGCACTCCCCGCTACGCTGTAGTAACTCCAGACCACACACGTCCGTAGCACATGCGTTGGTCTGGATATACCCCAATATATTTAAATCTCTAGTTAAACGCTTGCTTGCTTGTCTGGTTTAAATTTATCACAGTACAGAGGGTCTTACCCTCCACATACAGGGGTCAACTTATTAGCGTGGCGCAGCCATCGCGGGACTCCTTGTTTTGTCACACATTTGAATACAATGTCATAACCGTTTTGATTGCATTAATACAGGTCCTTATTTACGCTTTAAGTAAAAGTTATGCAGAGGTGACACAAGATGGGTGGAGACCGCACAACGTGTCAATCGCAAGCGACTGATAGAGCCCATCAGCATCAACCTGTGATCAGAGGAGAGAAGAAAATGTAGACATTCAGCAGGGACCGGGATGCCACCAAGCCGAGGTAAGTAAATGAAAGCAAGCAGGAGACATATAAGGTGGCTGCAATGATGGCTGAAGCCATACAAGAGGATTGATAGGATGGTTGGGATTCTGCACAGTTTGGTATACATAGAGATCTATGGCGGTGACACAAACCCTAGTGATGCCACTTACTTATCTAAGGCACTGTAAGAAATTTCTCATGACATACCATGATTTTTGTGTTTGCAATTTGTGTGTATGCATTTTTGTTTCATGGATATTTAAGATGTGCTTCTCTTGAAAACCCAGTTAAACTTATTCAAACAAATATCAGTTAACAACATGCATAAAGCTACCAGTGATAGAGATCAATCATTCAATTGGTAACTGTGGGCCTGATCCTGACCTATGTGCATCTTCAAAATAAACGGAGGTCAGTAACTCCTCAAATTAGAGGACAGTGAACCTGCCTTCCTTTACCCACTTACCTTTATCTGCATGCCTATCCCCATCTTGCTTGCAGGGATTTGGCAAACAGAATTTGTGTAACGCCCCCGCACAGAAAACTTACCATACGGAACTAAGCTCCATAGGATAGGAGTTCCGATTCAGAACATCCGGCACACGCATGCGCACTGCCAGAGTCACTCAACCTCTGCAAGCAGCTAGCGGAAATTGGGTGACATTCTTATTTCAGGATAAGGTCTGGTATAAAGTAATAAAGTTGAGTTAGACATTATTGTGTATGTCTAAGACCCTTTTAATAGGAAGGAAAGTAATGCCAACACAAATATTCAATAACATATTTCAGGTGAGGGAACATTTTATACATGTGAATTTTTATTTCTGCGTAAACTATTTTGTACAAAAAACATGGTTATTTCCATGTGTGAAATTTCTGATTTCAGAGTAAAAGATTTCCCTCATTCGAAGCATGGAAATGGATTATTACCTGTGTGAAACACTTAAAGGCCAAAAAGAACCAAGTTCTTTTTAAAAAATTTCCCATACTCAGGACATGGACATTGATTTTTCAACTGTATGAATTCTTTGATGTCCTGTAACATCTGATTTGTTTTTAAAACATTTCCCACACATAGGGCATGGAAAAGGTTTCTCACCTGTATGAACTCTATGATGTCTATGAAGATCTGATTCTTGTATAAAACATTTCCCACACTCAGAGCATGAAAATGGTTTCTCACCTGTATGAATTCTCTGATGTTTAGTAAGATGTGATTTCAGTGTAAAACATTTCCCACACTCAGGACATGGAAAAGGTTTCTCACCTGTATGAATTCTATAATGTGTACGAAGATCTGATTTCACTTTAAAACAATTGCCACACTCAGAGCAAGAAAATGGTTTCTCACCTGTATGAATTCTCTGATGTTTAGTAAGCTGCGATTTCAGTGTAAAACATTTCCCACACTCAGAACATGGAAAAGGTTTCTCACCCGTATGAATTCTCTGATGTTCAACAAGATTTGATTTGCTTTTAAACCATTTCCAACACTCAGTACATGAAAAACGTTTCCCACCTATATGAATTCTCTGATGTCTACAAAGATCTGATTTCAGTGTAAAACATTTCCCACACTCGGAACATGGAAAATGTTTCTCACCTGTATGAATTCTCTGATGTCTACAAAGATCTGATTTCTGTGTAAAACATTTCCCACACTCAGAGCATGGAAATGGTTTCTCACCTGTATGAATTTTATAATGTGTAGTAAGATTTGATTTGCGTGTAAAACATTTCCCACACTCAGGACATGAAAACGGTTTCTCACCTGTATGAATTCTATGATGTTCCATAAGATTTGATTTCCGTGGAAAACATTTCCCACAAACAGAACATAGAACATGTTTCTCACCTGAATGTATTCTTTGATGACTAATAAGGTCTGATTTTTTTGTAAAACATTTATCACATTCAGAACATGAAAATACTTCATGGTTCACAAAATATCCATCATAACAACAAAGATCAGGTGATGTATCTGTTGCGGGAAGTACTAGAGGAACATTTACAGTAACTGTGCGTGCTCCTGAAGAATCTTGTTGAAAGTTTTCTATATTACAATCTGAAGATAAAAAGAAATAATCCTCCAAGGTATTTCTGGTGCTGTTTCCCACTGCAAATGCAAAAAAAAAATCAAAATAATGTTAACAATAAATTAGTAAATAAATTACCAACTAGCGGTGATCATGTGCATGTTACAAATAAATACATTTATTGCAATATTAAATGAGAAGGAGTATGATCTCCAGTATTGCACTTGCAGGACAGATAAAATTATTTGGCTGAAGGTTACACCCTAAAATATACCAAGATGCTCAGTTCCCACAGTGAGATGAGTGAGCAACATAAGACAGGATAGTTTGAGGATCATTATTAAATTTGGGGACCAAGAATACATCAAAGCCTAAATGTGCAAAGAAAATCCTCATATAGAGTGGCATTGCACATCGTTATATTATTAACGTGGAACATATGTATAAAACATATCCACATATCCTCGCTTTATTTCTGTTTTGGGTTTCACTACTTGACAACTGCAGCATTGTAATTTTTTTGTCCCCGTTATGTGGTACCTGCAGTCCCTTTTGATTTTTACGCTGACCATGGGATATATTTTTGCTATATTTATGCTTGCTCTTTGTCTGCTTTCATGTATGCTAGACCCATTTGCCGGGAGTGTGGGTTGTTCATGATGTGGTTTTGTTTCTATTTTTTTATTTTTATTTATTATTATATTTTTTTCTTCTTGCCTATTTTCTCTGTCTTTGTTCCTGCTGGCCTTAACATTTTATTTACACTTTCTACAGTTGGTCCACCACAAACGCTCACACTGCAGCGTGCTACACACGGGGAGCATCGCGTCTCCCGTTGCCATGGTTACGCGCAGGCCTCTGGATCGGATGCGCTCCTATCTCTGCAATGATGCGCTGTGACAGCTCAGCTGTCCGACGTCTTCCGGTTTTCGGCCGCCAGCTGTGATCGTGTGAAAGTGGTAAGTGTTATTGCGCCTTTTTCTTCTATTTAAACTTGACTGTGTCCTTCTGCTCTCATCTTTATTCACTTTGCTGGTGCCCTGATGAAAATCCCTGACATGGGGATTGAAACGTCAGACTTTATTATCACCGCTATTTACCTGTATTAATGTAACGGAGTAACGTTCATTAAATTACCTGACTTTTTGCTAAACTTACAAAGACTCTGGTGTGCATCCATTCTTCCACTAACATATATATCTCTAGTGAATATTACTCACTGTTGCCAATATGTGCAGGGATTTCTCTTTTCTTCTCCAGATACTGCAGATCCTCGCTCACAAACTCCTGTTCTTCTACATCTACTTCAACTTTAATATCAATCAGATCTTCTCCCTAAATACCCAAAACACAATTAAAAAGAGCAAATGAAATAATAGTTAAATTAGTGAAGCAGCATTATATTTTGTTCAGACCTCCAATACTATCTACCTGACACTCCTGTAGTAAATAATGATCTTCCTCTTTATTTTTCTTTCCCAGACCATCTGTAGGAACCACACAGTTAGATAATAATTTGTCAATTTACAATAATTATACAAAGAGTATGACACAATACAATGAATACTGATTCATCTTACCCACTAATGGTACAGTCTGGTGATTTTCCATTATGACGTCCTTGTAAAGATCCTGGTGTCCTTCTATATGCTCCCACTCATCCATGGAGAAATAGACAGTGACATCCTGACACCTTAGAAGAACCTGACACACGCAATGATACAGTCATCAGCCAGACACATCCCCTGGTGTCACTGTATAATGTCCCATTCCCAGCAGTCACCTCTCCAGTCACACACATCCCCTGGTGTCACTGTATAATGTGCCATTCCCAGCAGTCACCTCCCCAGTCACACACATCCCCTGGTGTCACTGTATAATGTCCCATTCCCAGCAGTCACCTCTCCAGTCACACACATCCCATGGTGTCACTGTATAATGTCCTATTCGCAGCAGTCACCTCTCCAGTCACACACATCCCCTGGTGTAACTGTATAATGTCCCATTCCCAGCAGTCACCTCTCCAGTCAGCAAATGAATGATCTTGTTGGTGAGTTCCAGGATCTTTAGGTTGTTGTTTCCCTTGTGTATGAGGGAGTGAGAAGGCTGTATATTAGGACTCTGGCTCCTGTTCCATCCTCCTGAGTTGTGGAGGTCGCGGCTGGGTATGATACGGTTACCAGACTTCCTTAGTATTAAATATTTCTATAGAATTGCAAAAATTTGATTACTGAAACAGTAGTGACGTAAATACATTTTTGTTTTGTTTACTGCTGAAACAGAGTTATCACGATCCATTACCACCCAGTACAGAAGATCACATCAATATGTATTATATAACATAGGTCGCCATTAAGTCTAACTCTGATATTTAAAAACATATCACAAGAAGCAGAGATAAAATGTACATTCCAGGTATATTACAATTTATTTCAATGCCCTAACAGTGTAAGCTGGATCACAGCGTCATTGTCTGCAGCCCCCTTACCTCCACCGTCACCAGATGAATGATCTCTCTTGTGAGATGTAAGATGCTCGCGGTCACATGATTGTCATCTTTCTCATTCACAGCCGAGTCACATATTATCTCTAAAAACGTATTTCTGAAGCTATAGTTATTAAGGTCACCAGGACATACATACATAGAGACTTAAAATCAA
This sequence comes from Limnodynastes dumerilii, assembly GCA_011038615.1. NCBI lineage: Eukaryota > Metazoa > Chordata > Amphibia > Anura > Limnodynastidae > Limnodynastes > Limnodynastes dumerilii. The sequence goes on along the minus strand of WWET01001139.1, from coordinate 16,459 downwards.
TCTGTATTTACTAGACAGTCAACCACTGGAATATAATTCCTTACTTCATATATATTTTGTACCAAGAAAATCATATTCCTTTTGTTGTACATTTAAGCACGGTTTAACTCACCAATGTAGTCTTAACTTAAATATTACCTTTGTTTTATTTATTTAACTGATCTTTTATTAGTGTCTATTATAGCAAAGTCACAGACTTGAATCAAGTATCACAGTCTCCACTTACCCAATAAATCAAATAGGCTGTGACTCTCCATCATCAGATCCTTGTAGAGATCCTGGTGTCCTCTTACATACTCCCACTCCTCCATGGAAAAACTTACAGCAACATCCTGACACCTTATAGGAACCTGAGACATACAATGACAGTCATCAGCCACACACATCCCCTGGTGACACTGTATAATATCCCATTCCCAGCAGTCACCTCTCCAGTCACACACATCCCCTGGTGTCACTGTATAAAGTCCCATTCCCAGCAGTCACCTCTCCAGTCAGCAGCTGAATGATCTTATTGGTGAGTTTCAGGATCTTCAGGTCATTGCTTCTCTGATGTCCCAGTGAGATAGATAGAGACACCGTGATAGGGCTCCTGATCTTATTCCACCCTCCAAAAACGCAGTAACTCCCATCGGATGTTACATCTTCACCAGGTCTTTTCATTACTGTGTAATCCTGTGCATCAAGACAATGATAAAATCCAGTGGTCACATCATCCTGATTACTACATTACCCTCATCTATCACTTCCTTGTATCCTTCTAAGCCTACTGGACACATTAGTCAACATCATTCCAATCCCTAAAATAATACATTTTCTTTGTTAAACTTAATAAAAAGTAGGTAGAACCTATAGGAATATAATAAGCGCCCTCTACCCAGCATCCTACGCAAAATATGATTTAAAAAAAAGAATACTATATAGCATAGAAAAAACACAAGTATAAGGACTATATACATGTGATTTTTCTCTGCTATATTGTATCATTCCAGTCACTGTCTTAGATTCCACTATATTTACAAAGCCTGTTAGGTTTTTTTCAGCTAATATTCTTTATTTATTATTTTTATGAATCCAGCGCTGCAAGTAAATACATGACTGATCATATACAGGATGCCTGCTCTCCAGTCACATCCCTGTTTTATTACTAGATATAACATATATTTCATGTGACACTCACAGAATCCTTCTCACCTCTCCAATCACATCCCTGTATTATTACTAGAGATAAGAGTGAAGTCATGTGACACTCCCAGAATCCTCCTCACCTCTCCAGTCAACAGAAAAAGAATCTCCAGGGTGTAATTTAATATCCTCCCTGTCATGTGACATCTCTTCTTGTCCATAATGAAATAAGAACTGGAGTGGTTCTTGTTTGCTGAATATGTGAATTATGCAGAAGTAAAAAAAATAAATAAATAAAAAAGATAAGCGTGATATGAAAAGTATAAATATTTCTGTTATCTTATATTGTTATAATCCCGGCACAGCTATGATCAATGATTATACTATGATCACTAAGCATTGTATTAAAATCTCTGACACTATAAAGACATAATGATCATGTTCAGTGATATAAACACATCAAAAATACATCTAACTGAGACAGATCACAGCCATCAAAACATAAGCAGGTAACTATCCAAAGACTACAGACCCTCCAACATGACCTATTCCATTAGGTACAATTTATTCCACTCCTGAGCTTCCAACTGTCACTCACCTGGTTTAAATGAATTAATTGATATTAAAAAAAATTGTCTCTTAAAATTGGGTGGTTACCATAGTAACTGACAGTTGGAAACTGAGGAGCAGAGTATTTTGTACCTAATGGAATGGGTCATGTTGGAGGGTCTGCAGAGAGCAGTATGGGAAGCAAGAGCTGGAAAGTGCAGCTATATCTAAAAAAAATTGTCTCTTAAAATTGGGTGGTTACCATAGTAACTGACAGTTGGAAACTGAGGAGCAGAGTATTTTGTACCTAATGGAATGGGTCATGTTGGAGGGTCTGCAGAGAGCAGTATGGAAAGCAAGAGCTGGAAATTGCAGCAACATCTGGAAGATCCTGACAGACAAATGAGAATCCCTGTGACTGTGATGCACAATGACACTCCTAGAAAGCCACTGATGCACTATGACTGGAGACTATTATCATTATCCCTCTATATACTTATATACAGAGACACTGACCACATATACATGTTACCACCTGCAGCAACTCACATTAATGTCCCCTTATGTGCTGCTCACCTCCAACGCTGAATACATTATACACCACTTCCTGTCTCTGCTCACGTGACATCCTTTCTCTACCTCTCACGTGATTTCCTTTCATTGCGTCTCACGTGACTTCCTCTGAAGTCAATGAAAGGAAAGGGAGAGGAAGAATTATACTTCCTCTCTCTGTCAGAGAGTATTGCGGCGGCCATTTTCTTGTGGTCCAGAATCTATACATGTCTCCACCCTCATATTGAAATATCGTTTCAGATTGATTCATTCTATTCCCTCCATCCCCTGACTTATTATGCAGAGTTTAAGAATGTCCTCTAGCACAAACAAATCATTCTAAGGTCAAAGTCATTTATATCATGTTTTATTCTTCTTTTCCTGTTTTTTGTGTCTATTAGGAACAATAACAGAAAAGCTCCATCTCCCCCTCAGTCTCATGTAATGTTTAGCATCTCCATAGATTTACCCCAGGCATGTTTACATTTGACTGCTGTGTAAGCTTCTAATCTACCCCCTCATATGGGAGGTGACTCCTCTTATAATCCAGTGAATATGAAAAGACTCCGGCGCTAAAAGATTCTGCTATGTGGGAAAACTTCTGCAAGTTCTTCAAACCAAAACACTAAAGAAAAAACAGCGAAATATAGTTATTATAATATACTATATAATGCATGAATTCACCACAATCATTCAATAAGGCATTCAAGTGGAATAAATGTATCTTTAATATAACCACTCTAAACATATACACATAAATTGTGTCAATAAACCATGCTACTTGCTACATGCACTGCACCATATAAACACACTCAATTATAGTAGTCAGAGATTGACATCCTCTTGTGAGAGTGTTAAGAGACAGTGACAAAGAATAATTATCGTAGAGATCTCTTAGGGCTCAATGGTTGAATACACGGCTCAGTCAAGGTGTGTGACCAAGATATGTCCATCAACACACAATTGTCACTCGATAATAGGGAATAATTCAAAGATACAGGGATTTGAAATATTGAGTCCCATATGGGGGTTTTTCATTTGTATTTCCTGTTTTTTTATGTATACTTTTTAAAAAATATTTTCTTATATATATTTTTTATATTTTTATTAATGTTTTCCCTTGACTATTTTATATATATATTTTTTCATATTTATAATTTTTTATATAATTTCCATACTCTCGTATGTTGGGTTCCTTACATCTTGAAAACCTTGTGTGGAAGGAAGAAATGTGTCTGAGATATATGTCAATCTCTGACTACTATAATTAAGTGTATTTATATGGTGCAGTGTATGTAGCAATTTGAGTGTTTACATTAAACATACATTGATTCCACTTATCATCCACCCCATACCCTCCAACATGACCCATTCCATGGGGTACAAAATACTCTGCTCCTCAGTTTCCAACTGTCGGTTACTATGATTACCACCTTTGTTGAAAAGGTAAATAGTTTATTATCCGTTAATTCATTTAAACCAGATGAGTGACAGTTGAAAGCTCAGGAGCGGATTAAATTGTACCTAATGAAATGGGTCATGTCTGCCACCCTTTCAGAGAAGTCATATCTCCTTGGGTTTCCTCTGAACCTCCCCTCCCCCTCCAGTGTCTGCTCTTGCCCTGGTGTTATCATACTTTATATTCCTCTTCTACCCTTTTAAAGTTTTTAATTTATTTTAAAGTTTCTATCATTTCCCACCTATTCCCTTCTCTGCTTTAAAGTATACATTTTAAGATGCAGACAGTCTAGCTTCTAGAACATCGCCGCTGCAATGACAGTAATACCGGCACTGGGGTAAATTTATAACCTCGGACAGCATAGGAACAGCAAAGGTAATATATAGACCTCACTGCCAGTATAACTCATTTGCGGCAAGGATGTCCTGGCAGGACTGTTTGCAGCGCTAATACCAGGGTTTTTTTTATTGTCATTGGCTTAAAAGCTTGGAAAACTGGATCCTTGACAGAAGAAGATATCTTCCAGGCTGGTAAATACATTTCCAACTGTCAGTTACTATGGTCACCACCTTTGTTGAAGAGAAATTTTTTAAATATCAGGTAAGTCATTTCACCAGGTGAGTGACAGTTGGAAGCTTAGAAGCGAAGTATATTATACCTAATGGAATGGGTCAAGTTGGACGTCTACATTCAAGAACCAGCATGCCCTGCAATAAAACTTTTCATTAAATTTATTTTTTGTTAAGGTGACCTATACCTTCCACATACACCGGGAAAGGTGGAATCATATCATGGAAGCGAAGGCACCTTACACCTCTACTGCACATATTTCTATGAGAAAAACTCCTCTTTTCTCATTTATATATATTGGAACTCCCAGTTCCACTGCTGAAGTATAGATGGATGCGGACACAGTCGGATGGGCAGAATTGCGCCCACCTTTCTGTACTCGCTCCCGTTGTGAGCATGTGCAGTGCTTATTTTGGCTGCGTTTCCATCTGAAAGACAAATGGAAACACAGCTCTGAATCAGCCCCCTGACTGATGATAAAGTTGAAGTTCTAGAGGTAGAAGAACAGGGATCATCGGTGTCTAGAGGAGAAAATCCGTGCACATATCAGCACAGGTGAGTGATATTCACTAACTATAGATAGGAATTATATTCTGCAATAAATCACACACTAAAACAATCTTATTCAACACAATAGGTGTTTTTAAACATTACCTAAAGATTCTCAAATGTTGGTTACATACATACCATGTAAATAATATAGCGATGTGCCATGTCACCGTATAAGATGGTTTTCTTTGCTGGTTTAAGTTTTATGAAGTGTTCCTGGTCCCGTTTTTATCAGTATCCTCACACTATACTATCTTGTGTTCCTCACACATTGCACTATGGGAGCTGAGCAACTTAGTATATTTTAGTGTGTAACCATTAGCCAAATAATCTACATCATTTGACAGTGTGCACAGGGGGCATTGTTATTAAGGCCAGGGCTAGAATCGTTATTAGAGATTTGACAAGATGTTGGATCGTCACTAAAAATTTCAGTATGTACCCAGCTTAACTCTTTGGTGCGCAGACTTGTAGTTTATTGGGGGTAAGGGGAAATTTGGTGATGATAAATGCAGCTTGAGATGAGTCAGGAATGGACACTAGCCAGGGGCGTTTCTAGAAATGAAGGGGCCCGTGTGCAGACCCCCACACGGGCCCCCACTCCTCCTCCTCAGACGGGCCCCCCCTCCTCCTCCTCAGACGGGCCCCTCTCTTCTTCTTCTCAACCCCATCCATATCTATACAAATGGAGACGGTCTCCAGCAGTCTTCCATTCCCAACAGTGCACTACGCAGCCTCACGCTCTGCAAACAGAAGAGGAGCATGAGGCTGCGCAGTGCACGCACGCCTGACATCCCCATGTGACACCCGCGCGCAGTGCACTGTTGGGAACGGAAGGCTGCTGGAGACCGTCACTGTTTGTACAGAAATAGGTGGTACTGGGATCTTCCATTGGGTGCAGGGTGAGTGCCACGGGCGGCCCCCTTGTCTGCGGGGGCCCGTGTGCACTGCACACTCTGCACCCAAGGTAGATACGCCACTGACTCACTCATAACCGATAAGATTTGCCCAGCCTGTCACACAAATTTAGGTTTGCTCAGAAGAGGGAGTGGGTACTAAATACTGTGGCCTGTACATTGCATGGGTGTTCGAGACGCTGACTTTTATCATTTTTATTATCTTTTTTTTCCCTCCCTTTATAATTGTTTTATGCTGGTTTGCCATAGCAACCAATCAGATTTTAGCTGATATTTTCTAGTATGTAATAGGAAAGTGAGAGCTAGAATCTGATTGGTTGCTATGGGCAATATCTCCACTTTTCCTTTCCTGAAGCTTAGTAAATGTGGCCCTAGGTATTTACTAAATCTCTCTCTTTTGCTTGAGACAGAACTTGAGGAATTAAAGTTTACATGGTTGGTGGGATGGAGCTTGGAGTTCACCAGTTGAGACTCTCACCTTTTTTTTTTTATTTCATGTGAATAATGGGGAGCTGAAAATATGTCCCCCCTGATGTTTGTTCTTCGGAGATTTTATGTTTAACCATGTATAACTTTGTTTTAAGAACTTTGTCAAATGCTATGTTTTAAATTAAACTCTTGTATCTTTTTTGTGTAAACGTTATTGCAATAAATAAGTTTACAGTAAGCAGAACCTTGTATTCTTCTACCCTGGTGTCGGTAGAAGAGTAGAGTGAGGATCTTCTTGCTCACACGGTGTAGATCTAAGGAGTCCCTTATTAATCTAGGACTGTATTACAAAGTCTTTCAGCTGGGCCACTTCATTAACTAGGTGAAGTCTGAAATGATGGACACCACCAGACATCTTCTCCAGTGCAGGAATAAACACTCCTTGTTCACAATGTAATCTCCAAGGTTTTGCATGAGCTAGCAAGACAACGCATATCCTTCATCAGGACTGTAAATGTGGGCATGTACTCACTGGCTGATGGGCAGGAAGGGGCTAAGTCCAGACATGCCTCATAAATCAGTTCCCCCAAATCCCTGCTATGACAAAGTTAGAGGTTACAGACTGTGAAGTCAATATTATGTGGGATCACTAGGCCTGGTAGATCTGGCACTTTATGGGTCTACCCTCAAGGCTTTCAACCAGTTGAGGCACACGTTTCTGATACAATCTGGAGAAGGGTCACCACTATGAGATCTGCTCACACCAAAACACTGCTAAATTTCTCTCCTTTACATGGTTACAAGTGGAAATTTTTGCTAATTTATTAAAAATTAAAAAACAAAGAAACAAGTACATAAGTATTCACAGCCTTTGCTCAATACTTTGTTGATGCACCTTTGGCAGCAATTACAACCTCAAGTATTTTTGAATATGATGCCACAAGCTTGGTATACCTATCTTTGGGCAGTTTCACCAATTCCTCTTTGCAGCACCTCTCAAGCTCCATCAGGTTGAATGGGAAGCGTCGGTGCACAGCCATTTTCAGATCTCTCCAGAGATGTTCAATCAGATTCAAGTCTGGGCTCTGGCCGGGCCACTCTAGGACATTCACAGAGTTGTCCTGAAGCTGCTCCTTTGATATCTTGGCTGTGTGCTTAGGGTCGTTGTCCTGCT
>WWET01001138.1:412126-441077 GCA_011038615.1 Limnodynastes dumerilii | reverse complement strand
TGACTTCATCCAAATTACATTTTAACAAGATATGTGTTTTTTTTATGATTTTTTAATTAAGTCAATGCAAAGCATGGCATCACAATAGATGAGTGACACATTTCATATATCTGTTACAACAAGCTTACAACAGAGGTGTCGCAGTTATGTGTGCATAAGCCTTCCAGCATGGACCTGGATTCTCAGAATCCAGACTTCTGTGTTAGAGGCCTTTCAGCCCGGGGCTGGGGGATGGGATTTAAATTGTATAGGATTGGGCTAATCCCTTATGTGCAACCCAGATTTCCAAGTAGCCCCCGTTTTGCTTGGGGATGACGCTGGGAATGACCTCTGCACAGGAATTGACCCCTTACTTTTAACCTTGCTGGCTGCTCCTCCTGGCTGTCGCGTACAGGCTGACTGGGAGATCTACATCACATCTCCCAGTTACACCTGTGCCCAACGGATGTCATGAAATGGATGCGGCCATGGACCGTATTCAGAATTAAATAACGTCTGGTAATTTACGCACGCAAAATGCTCTAAGTGGGGTGATTTCTATGTAGTGCGCATGTGCAGACCATGGAGTTACGAAGCGTAATTGAAATGATGCGGAAATTCCGTACAACAAAAAATGCATGCGAACATGAAAGGTCGGACGGATTATTAAAAAGTAGGCGTCAGTCGGATTGTAAATAGCAAAAAATGGGCGTGGTAATGTAGTAGATGTGCGGTTGTATTTGCGAATGTATACTTTCGACACATATATGTGCGCTAATGATATGGTTGCTTTCACAACAAGGAAGTGTTCCGAAATTCATTACTTTTGCAAAATGTACTTGTTTTGTATTAACATACAGATCTATTACAAACACATGGGAAAGCTTCTTAAATCTGAATCCGATCCTATATCCTATGAGCGGCAGCGGCTGCAGGCATCAGCCCTGAATGGGGTAGAACTGGAAGAAGTGCCCCCATTCAGGGCTGGTGCCCCGGAGGCCAGCGCCTCTATTGCCTCCAGTACTTGAACTATAGAGCTATAAAACTACATACATTCAAACATACATAACTGAATACATAGATACGACTTTTATGTGTCTCTCTTAGGACAGTCACCTAACAGGTTAATTTTGGCAAAGCAGGGTAGTCTTTGAAGCTACAGGTGATGCCATACAAATGCCATAGACAGTTCATTATGGCATCTGTGTATTTCTAAGGTCAGAAACTGACTAAAGAATGAGATTGAAAAGTGAAACAGGGAGAATGATAACATCTTTACTGTTATCTGAAATTGTGTTATAATATGGGACCAGATCCAGAAATGTGGATGTTTTCCACTCTTTGCAAGCAGAAAACACTCACCTGCATGTAGCAGACGTTCAGCACAGATGTGGCTGATCAGGGCGGGAAGCACACGATGCACAGATCCAGAACTAAGTACGACAGCGAAGTTACACAAGCTGCTTGCATAACTTTGACTGTGTACATTCTGCGCATGCGCACGGCGGATGTAACACATTGTAACTCTGGTCGGTCGTAACTATTTCATAAATACAGTACGTACGAAGGGGCGTGTCAACCCTACACTAAACATAATTACGCAGAGGTGGAGGTAGCCATCTAAATTGTACAGTATGGGCAGAGTTAGGCAGTTACGACCGTCAGGGCGCTACGTACGGGCGCGGTTACACTTGGAAAAGTTAAGGTAGGGTTTGGTAGTCGGAAAAACTGATAAATTATGAACGACCGAGGGGTGTGCCCGGGGGAGTGCATAGTACTTACGATCGCGTAAATACGCTACCAGATCATACTTAAAGTGCACTTAGCTCTGGATCTGGCCCCTTATGTCCTATCCAGAATCTTAAGGCAGTGTCCTGGTATCGCAATGTTTGGGGAGCAACCACTAAATAAGAAAGATCTGAAACAATGTTGTGAGATATCCGGGACCAAGCTTGGAAGAATAGAAAGCAGATTCTATTCATTTTATTTGATACAAACATATATGGAATGTTGCTGTTTTATCCATTGTACCAGATGTATACTCCAGGGGTTAGATTTACTAAACTGCACAAAAGGAAATGTGGAGATGTTCCCCTTAGCAACCAATCAGATTCTAGCTGTCATTCTCTAGTATGCAACAGCAAAGTAAGAGCTAGAATCAGATTGGTTGCTATGGGCAACTTCTCCACTTTTCCGCAGATTAATAAATCTGGCCCCATGAGTGAATTGGAACATTTAATGAATGTGGAAGAGAATGACAAATTCCGTACAGACAGTCAAGCTGGAATAAACTTTGAAACTAGAGAAGATATGGATGTGGCTGCACTGTTGTTCATGTCTTTGTAGGTTAGTAAAACTATTTAATATTTCATTTGATGAAAAACAGGCTGCTACTGTAGAGACTGGCAGGGAGACAGCATGGAAAATCAGTCTAGGTACTGCATGCAGGTATGAAAATATCCAGTAGTATATTTAGGATATAATTGAGTGCATGAATTAGGAGTTTTTTAGTATAACTTTTTAGATATTTTTAAATCTGTAAATTCAGTTAAGATTTATGTAGCAGGATTTAAATACACGTTGTATGAATGACTCAAATGACAGCTCTGATTTAAAAATATATGTATTACCTGGTTCTCCTGGTTGAAATTAAAAAATACAGATCAGTATAAAAATGGATTTTATTAGCTGGAAATTATGCCTCTGTAAACCTGGAGATTAGACATAAGTAGTCATTATGTCATTTGTCGGTGCCAACCACACACTTCCAGCACCCCTAATATGGCGACACATACATAGCAGAGCTTGTCGAGAGACTTCTCTATATTTTCATCGTATTAATAGCCACCGAAATTTGCAATGCTCTTTCCGTTCCCTATTATCTACCATCTCCCCTCCTTGTTTCCCAACCCTTACCCCTCCAAACCCCTTTTTTCTGTTTCCACAGATAAGAAGAAAGTAACTACACACGGATTCCCAAAAATATGCAGCTAAGTGGCCAGTGCACTCCCATGACACTCCCCTCGGACCAGATCCAGAACAGAGTACCACAGACTGTCCAGGAGTTGGCGGTCATTTTGCAGGACTCTGGCGCCACAAAGGCGGAGGTAGCAGTCCTGCTGCTGGGTTGTTGCCCTCCTCCACGTCTCCTGATGTACTGGCCTGTCTCCTGGTAGCGCCTCCATGCTCTGGACACTACGCTGACAGACACAGCAAACCTTCTTGCCACAGCTCGCATTGATGTGCCATCCTGGATGAGCTGCACTACCTGAGCCACTTGTGTGGGTTGTAGACTCCATCTCATGCTACCACTAGAGTGAAAGCACCGCCAGCATTCAAAAGTGACCAAAACATCAGCCAGAAAGCATAGGAACTGAGAAGTGGTCTGTGGTCACCACCTGCAGAACCATTCCTTTATTGGGGTGTCTTCCTAATTGCCTATAATTTCCACCTGTTGTCTATTCCATTTGCAAAACAGCATGTGAAATTGATTGTCAATCAGTGTTGCTTCCTAAGTGGACAGTTTGATTACACAGAAATGTGATTGACTTGGAGTTACATTGTGTTGTTTAAGTGTTCCATTTATTTGAGCAGTGTATATATAAATAGTGACAGGTATTGAACCTAGGACTTAGCCTTGTGGTTCTCCAACATATAAGGGAAGAGCAGTGAAAGAGGATCCAGTGAAGAGAACACTAATTTATATAATAAATAGTATGAGAATCAGCAATGGGCAATGTTCTAAAGAACCAAGGGTTTATAAGGTTTGTATAAGAAAAGCGGATCAACAGTTCCAGACACAGCAGAAAGATCCGGGAAAATTAGGAGAGAGTAGTGAATGGAAGATTTACCGATAGTTAAACGACTGACTACCACTCAGTGCAGCTTCTGCTGAGAACCAAAGCCTGACTGAAGAGGATCCTAAAGATCGTAGACCGGATTCACAGATCCGTATTTACATAAAAACGCGCACGTAGCAAGGCAACACCCATAACACTCCCCTCGGCTGGGCGGGCTTTCGGTGACTTACGCGCGTATTTTACTTACGTACCTGCGTATCTATCTAACCACGCCCTCAAAAGCCCATTTAAATGCTTCCCCACGCCCAATTTCACATAACTTCTACTGTCCTGATAAAAACCACGCCCCTCCGTATGTATGGCCCTAAGTACTTACGTGTAAAAATACTACGTAATGTGCGTGGAAAAAGTTACTACACATGCGCAGTTCATCCGATCCTAAAAATACGCACACAGCCCCACGCAAAAACGGATCTGTGAATACAGTCCCGTGTGAGGAAAACACGTGTGGGACAGCTGCCCTTGGTCCTGAAATCCAGTGGGAATTTATGGTTCCCTGTGTCCCTCCCCCAAGCTCATCATTCCTTCTTGAAAGCATTATAGAGATAACAATGGACCTGATTCATAGATAAGTCCGCGAAGGACTTACGTAAATTGTTTGCCTAAGTCCCCTTTCTTGTAACATCTGCACATAATAATAGACTATCACACCAGGAACCTGGTATAGAATTAAGATAAATTGTGTGTGAGCGAACAAAGTTTGAGGGTGACTATTTTAAAAGTGTCAGCCAAGAGTGAACGATAATCATAGCGTATTGTTGAAGGGATATAAGTAACAGTCCAATGCAATTGATTTGGTAACAAATTAAAAATAATTAAACCCAAGATGAATACAGAAGATAAGATCCACAAGGACACTTAGTTCAATGATAATATTCTGTCATCCATTGGGCAAAGCAAGGCAATTAATAGACATAGGTACAGATTGTAACTGACATCACAGGTAGGGACAGTTTCGGATACACAGGTCAGTTTCCAGGAGGTCTGGACATCTTAGTAACATGACACCCTTTGTTCTCCACTAGGATACTATTGTTTGCGTATGAGTTCAACAATTGTATCTCCTACCAAGTCCAAGTTGTGACCAGCTGACAATACCCTTGTGTTTCCAATATTCCTTATACCCAGGAATACATTTAATGTCTTCTCACTGCTATATGCTGCGTGTTCATAATTAATATGTTATGCAATTACACATCGCCACTAGATAGCAATTACATATAACTGCAAAAATGAGAATATACGCTCACTAAACATAAAGCTAAATGGGACCACGTCACACACAATATTAATCTTTAGATTGTGCATTCAGAATGATTTTATTCATGGAGCCATAAGTCCATACAAGAGCCCACTTACACAAGCATGCGCCCTCCAGATGTTACGCAACTTCCATCGTACGGAACTAAGTTGCGTTCGATGGATTTTAAGAGTAAAGGGGCTGTGCTTCCCCTCCGCCAGCAAAGGTGCCCGCAAAGTGTGGAATGGGAATCCTACTCACGCACAGATCAGCGATCGCTGGATCCGGTCTTCTGTCTTTAACAGTATTACAATGATGATATACAAATAATTTTGTTTAGTAAACATATGCCAGTACACTCTAAGGGCCAGATCCAGACCTAAGTTCTGTTTATGTACGATTGTGTAGTGTATTTACGCTATTGTAAGTACTCTGCACTCCCCCGGGCACTCACCTCGGTCATACGTAATTATCTTGATTTATGAGCACCAAACCCTACCTTAACTTTTCCAAGCATAAGTATACTAGTACATAATGGATTGTCGTACGTACCGGCCTAACCCGGCCCATACTGTAAAATTTAAATGCCTCCCTCCACCTACAAAGCATATTTATGGGTGTCGTATGGATGACCCGCCCCATCGTTTGTATTTACGCTGAAGGTACGTATGATCCGAGTTACGTTGCGAGTACATACAAAAAGGCAATTTTACGACAGCGGCTGACGTAAATACACTTTCGTACTGAAATCTGGATCTGGCCCTAACTCGTTCCCCAGTTTTCTCTATTGGCATGCCAGGTTACTCACCATCATTTACCTCTATTTATGTTACTCCACCAGCAATACAGCCTTGCTACCCCGCACTTGTGCAATGTATATGGTCACGTAGCTGAACAGAGCTTTGTGCCCATATGCTACATGCCGTGCTTGCATTGGCATCCAGAGGTAACATTGCATGTGCCTATGGATCGTATTCGCTACAGGCACAATTGCTGCCCATATGTATGGCATGCACGCTGCGTTCAGATTTACTTGCCGCTCTGGATCAGGGCCAAAATATTCATTCTTCATATATTTTATTTCTTGTACCATTGTCTGCTTCAGTAAAGTATCTGTTGGAACCCCCAAAAAAAACAATTAGCTGTGACAGATCAAGGGGTCTTGTTCACAGTCCAGGCCTATTGTTGACAGTATAATATTTCAAAATGTTGTCAAACATGGTCATTATGACCCCTTACTTCTTAGTTCTCTTACTGCAGCCTCTTTGAAAAGGTTCTTAAGGATGCTGCTAGACCAAAGCTGGCACTTGAGTCAGTAGTTTTGTGCTAGGACTTAAAAACCTGACAAACATCTTGTGATATGTTGCCACTGGAATGTAAACTATGCATCTTGAAAGTCTATGGCAGTAACAAAGCTGCCTTTGCTAATAGCCATGAAAAGAGAACACTTGAAGCTTTTCTTACAAATAAGAGGCTACAGTAAAACCTCTGCTTTCGTGATTCCCGGGAACGAGAGAAATTGCTTTTGTAGCTTGTCGGCTGTTTTGCGGTGCTTGCATTTCTGCTAAATCTGACAAAGGACCAGACAAAAAATGTTCCCTTGGGAAACTCAACCATGCATCCATCTTTAAATTGGCAAAGAGACGCAGTACTTTATAGAATGAGCAGAATAAAATGGTAAGAGTGGGCCCCTCTCACCATTATTTTCTGCATATTTTACAAGTGGAATTGGTCATTCCTACAGGAGTGGCCAGAGTATAGATTTTACAAATAAGTAGTATATATTTTTTTTAAGTTTAAGCTCATTGCACCTATTTCTTAAAGATTTTACTAACGAGTGCCCAGCTCTTATAATAAGGGCTGTTTATCTTCCACTTCTACTATTTCTGTTTCTTTTATGAAATGATTTCCAGTTATTTATATATGCACCAGCACTTTTTCATTCCATTTCCTTCAATTGTTTTGTTAGTTTCAAAACCTTAGCATATTGCCATAATTTTTCAGCTCAAAAATACTTCTTATACTATGTAGCAGTTGGAGGTTACAAGAACAAATCGTCGACTGTGTGTTGATTACATGTGGACAAATTCCACGTCAATTACATGTGGCTTAAATCACGTGGAAACCCAGTTAATAATTTTAACACAGGTGCTGCTTTATGTAGTTTTATTTATGTTTGAGCACTATTCATTTCACAAAGGCCACAGTATTTCTTGGAACCTGACAACCAGGGGCACCAGAACAGAAAATTTCATTACATGTTATTAAGGGCCGGATTTACTAAGCTGCGGGTTTGGAAAAGTGGAGATGTTGCCCATAGCAACCAATCAGGTTCTAGCTCTCATTTTCCTGTTGCATCACTAGAGAATGTTAGCTAGAATATGATGGGCAACATCTACACTTTTCCAAACCAGCAGCTTAGTAAATCTGGCCCTTAATGTTATTCACAATGCAGAGTACATACAGTTATCTGTTAGATCCAGGGACAGTAATGCATGAATGCAGGTTTTATATCAAAAGGGAACAAAAACAAAAGAGGAAAATCACAAACAGATAGGAATAGCTAATAACAGTAAAATAGTGTCAAAAGTGGGGAAGTCATCCTGTAGGAGAGGGAGAGGTAGGGTATGGGATACTGAGAGAGTATAATGGAGCTGCACACCAATGGGTTCAACATAAACATAAGCATTGTTTATATACATCTCAGACTTTAAAGTTCAATGAAGGTGAATTTTGCAGTCTTGTTGAAAGCCGTCAGGGTACATAGACATATATGTATCTCCATATACATACAGATAGAGGTCCAATCATACAAAACAATCTGTGATGGTAGGGGGAGTGTCAGGAACCCCATCACCTAGAACCATTGTAGCAATTTGTATAATTACAGAATGGACGGAGCTTGGGGCAGCTCCACCATATGTGATAGGTAGCATCTGGGATGACTGAAGGGCATTGGTACCAAAGGGAAAGCACCTTGGACTTGATCCAGAGATATGATCCCACTGCACTTGGAACTCCCTTGTACTGGGTCTCCAAGACCGTAGTGCTCTCTGAAAAGACAGGTGTATTCAACCTCTTTCCACAGAGAGTCATTCAGACATCACCCTAAGGGCTAGATTTACCAAACTTTGGAAAGGGGGAGCTATTGTCCATGGCAACCAATCAACATCTCCATTTTTCCTTTTCCGCAGTTTAATCAATCAAGCCTCAATTCTCTTTCCCAAACACCTGTGATCTTGGGGAGTGTAGGCCAAAAGTTATCTAACAGCATTAATTATAATGAGATAATAAGATGAGGAAGCTTGTTCCTCAAATGGTGTGAGATTAAAAGATAAGTTTTGAGAAATGCAAAACGTGAAATATTATGGAGAGTGTTGGGGCCATCATAGGGGAGTAGACCGAGGCTGATCCAGCTCCCTGCAAGGTAAACAAGGAGAATAGTTAGTTGGAGCCCCCAGACCTTTTGCAGCAGTATAGCACCTTATGCTTGATACGTGGCCTCCTAACCCTCCATACAATGGCCTTTTGATGTCCCCAAACTGTGGTATTTAGATTGAACACTATTGAATTTATATTTGGTTAAGAAGCGAGATTGCTGGATTAATTATAATGGCCAAATGTTTATCGACAAAGAATTTGTGCGAATTTGTATTACCTTATTCCTAGGCGAATTCCAGATATCCAGGTTAATTGAAATGGCTCATGTTAGGGTCTCCCCAAAAAGCTTGGAAATTAGGGGTGAAAGGGGCAAATCCTAGTGGGAGCCATTACTATTGTAAGTGTAATGTATAGATTGCCGTTAACTTGAATCCTAGCTTGTGGGGACCAATACTGATAATGAATTTTGTTAAGGGGGTTCGGATCCAGCGCCAGGTGCCCCAGCATTGTCAATCAATCCTCTCAAAACCTTTTCAGCATCTGTTGATAGCAGGATTGACAGGTTTTGACAGGATCGATTGACAGTTTTCTTCCCGATTGCTGGGGTGCCTGGGACTGGGTCTGAACCTCTGAAGCATGGATGAGATCAAGGACCTTAGTGTTCAAAGCTCTCTTGATCAGTATTAATAAGAGCAATAATGGACTGAGTCTTGCAGCAATCATCTTTGCAGCAGATTTACACTGACGTTAAATAGAGATATGGTACAGTAGTTGGGACTTTGAGCTGAGTCTTTACCCTCCTTATGGATGACAGAGATATGACTTTCAAGACTGTGGGTTGAGATGTTTTGTGTTCTGGAAATCTCATTCAGGGTCTGCAACAGGATTGGCAAAACTCATTTCTTTTGCAGCTTTTAAGAAAAGATAGTAAAACTATTTTCTGGACTCTTTCCTTAAGGTTAGGCTTCAATTTACTGTCTAAAATTCCTTAAGAGAAAACGGCCTTTCTTCCAAACTGTCAGATGTTGAACATTTTTACGTGCAAGGTAATCATCTGTTCCTAGATTTCTAATATACTTCTCTTGTGGAGGATGGGAGATTATAAATCAGAGTAGTAATTCTGGAAAATTTGGTTTAGATGCATGATATCCAATGCACTGGACTTTATGGAGTCAACAGGATGAGGCCACAGGTTGCCTCAACTTAGACAGCCCTGAAAACTGGGATAAGGATCCATTATGGAGCAGTAATGCCTTCAGCCATTAGAGCTTGACTAAGCTCCTAAGGAGGTAATAGTCACATATTTCCCATACTTGCAGAGAGGTAGGGTTTGAGAGCTAAGGAGGACAACCAGCTGTGACCACTCGGAGAGGTTCGGAACCAGGATATTCAGAGCCTTGCAGACAATAGGGGAGGGGGGGGGGGTCCTCTGGTGTTGCTGTTTTGCCAATGTTTAACAATGACAGCCTCAGCTGTATATAATTTCATGATCACTAAGGGCATCTGTTAAAGGCTTTAAAAGCCATTGTTCCTGAATGGTATTCCATGACAAATCTTGATAAATGTTACTCCAGGCTTCGGAGATTTGAAGCCTTACGGAAGATGTCTTCCTTCTCACTAAAATAGTATAAATGGCATATGATGTTCTATGGGGCCTTAAAGCAACTCCCTGTCGGAGGGCTTGGTGGGCTTTGTAGAAAATGCTAACATTATCAACTACTAGGCATAGTCAGTGTCCAGAAGGGGTCAGTGACGTTCAGCAGAGAGTTTGCTCTTGTCTTTCTCTGCCCTGGGATGCCCTCTTACATTGAATTCCCAATGTGGGAAATAGCAAAGGGACTTGATAGTTTATTAAGCAGGCAGATTAATGTGGTGTTGATCAACACCCATGGTCCCCCCCAATTGGTGTGTCTTGGGGGTGTATTCTGGGCACATCACATTGACATTTGGAAGTAGCATCATCCCATCTTGAATGAATGCAGCAAGTGTGTACATGCTTAGGAGAGGCTGTGTGAACTGTCTTTTATTATTAACAGCAGTAGTCGCTCCAGAGACTGCTGTATTAAGGCAATAGGTGAGCCAGCAAAGGTGAGTTGGCAGCGGGAAGGGTAGCAAGAGTCTCTGTAAAGCATCCCACTGAATTTGATTTCCATGTAAGGACCTGGAGCTCCAGAGTCACATGCAGCCAGAGGAATAGAGGGGGGAAGGGTATTGTCCTCAAATCACACTGGTCAATGGACAATCCACATGAGGGTCATTAGAGCCAGGCTGTGGCTGGTAACCAGGGATTGGATTCACACCTAAGAAGCTGCTGCTTCTTGGTGCACATTTTTAAGAATTTCAGTACTGCGCATGCATAGTCATAGGGCCTGATCCAGACCTACGCCCGCCGTCGCTAGGACGGCGGGCATAAGCGTAAGATCGGCTGAAAAGCCCATCTGCGCATGCGCCGGGCAGATGTTGCCCGGTGTCACTACGGCACGCCCGATCGTGGATCGGGCATCCGTAGCTGCGCCGTAGGGACGCTGGAGGGGACATCTCCCAGCGTCCCTACATTCAGGTTAGTGTAGGTGGGTTTTTGTACGTAGATTGCGTAAGCACAGTCTAAACACGGCGCTTACGCAATCTATGAGGAAGGGAGGGCAGGGTTAGATACTTACTTAAGATAATTACACTCTGTTACGCCGGCTGAAGATAGGGTAGCCTTCAGCCGGTGTAAGGAAGGGGCCATACGCCCGCACAGGGGGAGTGTCGGGGAAAGTGAACGCTGATACGCTGTGCTTTAGTAAGCACAGCGCAGGTCTGGATCAGGCCCATAGTGACTACGCAATATATTAGTACTTAGGTATGGACTTCAACTTTTTTAAGAGGCGAGTCAGTGCAACCTAGTGACATTTTTAAGAAGAGTGGCTGGGGGGAGGTATTTATATGAGCCGGGGAGGGTGTGGTGAAGGAACCTCCGGAAAACACGCACAGAAAATTAACATAGCCCTATGCTACTCTAAAGCATCCGCACCTTCCAGGACAGGATCGGATTCAGGTCCCAGGACAGGATTGGAGCAGTGGACGCTTGGCTCCTCCACAGCTACAATAGACATATCAGGGCCAGAGGCGACCCTAGGTTTTGTGGGGCCCCAGGCAAAAAAAAGGGGTCACATCAAAAATGTATTATTTTATTTATTTATTATAAATATTTATTATTTAAAATAAAATACTAGAAAAATGCCCTAAATAACTTCTATCCTGTCTTGTGTATATGACACTTAATTATATAGGGCTTGGTGTTCCCCAAGAAAAAGATTGAAATGCTCCACAAGTGCTTAATCAGGTTCATTGGTCTTTATAAAAACAGCATGAAAACAGAGTAAGATTGGCACAAGGGAATACAACAATTGTCTTGCGCAGGTCTGTATACAGACATGATCCAGAATTATAAGTGCATTATAGCCATTGTACGGAGCAGTGGAATAGCACACTTTCCCTCTAGCAATAAGAAATATAGATAAATACCTATGTAATGGAGTGTTCACATAACATTCCCTAATCACACATAAGCTCTGTCTGCGTTACCAGCATCCCATCTGGATCATTTTTGCATAAATGTAAAGAGAAACACATACTTCAGTCGCATAGAAGATCTTAAATGGTTTTAACAGATGAAAATGAACACACTTTATAAAATCCGAATACTTTTGTGTTTACTTTAATCAATACACATACAGGCCCGTATTCAGAGTACCGAATGTCCGGTGTTTAGCGATTTTTACTACTGCGCATGCGTAGTCATTTTTTTGTAATCTACGTATCTTTTTCTTACGTAGATTGTGTAAATGCGGTCTTTCAGACCTACGTAAGGTCTACGTAAGAAAAAGATACGTAGATTACGTTAAAAAATTACTACGTATGCGCAGTAGTAAAAATCGCTAAACACTGGACGTATATTTTATAAGTCCGGTACTCTGAATACGGGCCACAGTTCTAACATAAAATATGTCTAAGTGGTCAGGTGGCATATTTTCTGTACACGGACTGTATTTCAGATTCATCTGGTTTCTTTAGAGTTGAATAGCCTGACACAGCATGTTTACGTAAGAGACGCTGTTCATTTATTGCAATGCCACCAAGCACTTACACATTGCTCTATCAGAATAAAGGGCTCCATAATTGTCTGAGAACACATGCTCTCCATACATTGTATCGTCCTGATTGTCCAAAATAAATTATATTTATGATGTGTTAAATATAAATAGCAATGGAAATCTGTGGAGGCAAAATAGAGTGTCAGCAATGTGCTGATATTCTTATCTGTGGACCAATCAAAAATACAGAAAGTAAGAAGTGATTAGAATTTTCTGTATTTTGGTATAATCAGCATTGCTCAAGTGCCCTTAGAGACCTGTGGGGCCCTGGGCAACTGCCCATTGGAAAAGACGGCACTGCTTTGTACTCCATCCCTTGACCACTCCTCATTTTCCTGCACTCTCTTCTGCTGCCATTATCAGATTGGTTATACAGTCATCCTCCCTGCTAGTCATTTCCCTCATGGACTTCTGATATTCCTCATTCTGGGATTTTATATTGAAGAGATTGTGAGTGACAGAACAACACATGACCAATAAGGGGTCACATTGCTGGTGAATGCACATGAGTAGCAATTGTTTGGCATGAAGGCCAGAATCCATCAAAATAACATGCGATTTGTTGGCCTACCAGAGAGGACTAAGGGTCAGACTTCAGAATCCTTCTTGGAGGGGGTCATTGTGTGCCAGGTAAGCTTGCATTTTTGAGTTGCTTCTACAAAAGGGTTTTTTATATTTCTCAATTCTATTTCCATATAACCAATATGATATTCAACTCTTTAAATACTGATATTACCCTTCAACTCACTGGGTGGGAAGAGCCCTAGAGCTATTACCACTAGGGGCCAGATTTACTAAGCTGCGGCTTTGGAAAAGTGGAGATGTTGCCCATAGCAACCACTCATTCTCTAGTATGTAATATTTAAATGAGATCTAGAACCTGATTGGTTGCTATGGACATCATCTCCACTTTTCCAAACCTGCAGCTTAGTAAATCTGGCCCTAGGATTGCTTGTATGAAGGAAGCATGGCTGGTAGACCACATACTGCGAGTCCATCGTCTGATTCCACCAGTTCAGGCTGCTAAAGCCAAGTGCTGGTTAAAAGTTTCCACACCTCTCAGTCTCTGATATAGTTTGACCAGCCTAGGCTTGTGAGAATTAGCACTGGTTACAAATGATGAATGACTGCACATCAGATAAGTGTATTATTAATAATAATGGCCTGAATCCATTATGTGCTCTCTGCTTTATCCTAACTCCTGTGCAGGTGAGGTGAGGCTACTCCCATCACCGTCCCTACTGTATAAATTAAATCTCTACCCCCCTCCCCCCCCACCATGGATCCTCGTTGTACGCAATCAGCCCCCTTCTACTCTGCCGTTAGATATGCACCAGCTCCGAAGTCTAGATCCTGAGGATACAGATCCCTGCTGGACGCTGTGCGCATACACAAGCATGGTCACAAACTGCAGCAGTTTTACAACAAAAGGCAGAAAATGCCCACAGTTCTTAAGTCTGGTTTCAGTCCTATGTTAATAATGGACTGGATCCAGAGCGCTGCTGCCGCCATGCATGGAGTTTGCTAAGGAGTTATGATAGCAGAACACTGCCATCATTTTTACACACCATCCCCCACGCTAAATAAGACAATGCGGAAGTCCGGAGAGTAGGTAAACCCTTACTCCACTATTTAAATACCTCCCCCCTATCTTATTTATGTACATGCTGCACACATCACGCCCTACCACTGAAGACACTCCGGACCTGATTCACACTTAAGAATGATTTAGGTTCATACGCAACTAGCAGCAAGGCGACTCCTAACATGCCCCTGGTTTTCAACTTCTTACCAGACTTACGAATGCCATAGGACTACCTTACCTTTAGGTTGTTAGTTGTGTGCGTAGGGTGGCTAATTAAGAAAGTTTCTGCTTAATTTCGTCATTTAAATGTCTCCCTCCACCCAATCTTCTTATCTTCATTCTTATGTTTTTCTGACACGCCCCTTCCTTCTTAAGTCACTACGAACCTAGAAGAAATAGGTTCGTAATGGTGATTCAATGCCGTCCCGTTCTTATATCCTACGTAAATTGTGTATATTAGGTTACTACGCATGTGCAGTATAATCCTTCCTTATAGACGCACCTAAAAAGCCGCAGATCCTTAAGTGTGAATCAGGTCCTTCATGTTGTGTGTGCAGTCATTTACTGCGCATTGCGAGTCAGGATCCCATCCAATAAGATTCAGATATAACAACAGGTGCAATCTTCATAAGCTGTAAGGCAGAGCTGACACATTTATTTATGAAGCTAACATTTCAGAGATAAACAATAAGGAGCTAGTAGTTACATAAACATGAAGACTAATTGGGATTGCCACCAGCCTGTTCATTATTCCGCAAGTAAATACTTCAGAACTTCATCTCAAATGTATACAGATGACACACAAAATACATTATAATATTGTACTACTTACACTACCAAGTGTGAGTCTGGGCATAGCAAGCACATTATGAAATGTTATGCTGGTTAACAATAACGTAGAAGCAGCTGTTCCCAACCAATGCAATAGGGACAAATTGAAAACAGCTTTACAATACAAGAACTGAATAGATCTACTTTACTAACTGTGGGGTAGATCCAGAGCTATGTGCGCAAGTGATTTTACGCTAGCGACTCATTAGTACTTACTGCGCATGCAATGGCAGATGTTACGCCACGTAACACAGAGCGTACAGGCCAGTCACGTATCATCAGCGTTTCAACGTACGAAGGGGGCGTGCCAGCCATACGCCACCCGTAATTACGCTGTGAAGGCGGGGTGAGGCATTGAAATCGTACAGTATAGCCGTGCTTAGCAGCGTAAGTACGCGACTGCTATACGTACGTCAGCGGTTACGCTGTGTAAAGTTAAGGTAGGGTTTGGTGAATGTAAAACGGCCAAAGTATGTACATGCGAGGGGAGTGCCTAGGGGAGTGCTTAGAAGGTACGCTAGCGTAAATACGCTACACTATGAAACGTATAGGAAGCGTAGCTCTGGATCAGGCCCTTTATCGGTATCCGTCATGGTACACATACTTACTGATATGGGTGCTCTTATACTATATGGCATGGAATGTAATACACGCCTGATATTCACCATTGACCTTGATGGACTGTGTGGAGCCTGCAGGTCGCACTTCCTATAGATGGCAATCAGTGGAATACAGACACAGTGGACCTGATTCACAGTTAAGAAGGGAGATAAGAACGAATGGGTTCGCAATTATACGCATGGCAACTCCCTTGACACCCTCGTTCCTTTTCCGATGTCCCTATTTCGAAAACCCCTCCAGAAATGTTTTTTCAGAATGGGTGAGTATGCCGATCTTCATACTCATCCATTCCTTTTCGGAGCCGCTGCCGCTACTGCAGGACCCGGACCACGGGAAAGGTGAGTAACCTCTCCAGGGTTAGGGTCAGGCTGCGGGGAAGGGAGGGTTAGGGTAATGGGAGGGGAGGGTTAGAATTAGGGGAAGGGTTGGGGTAGTTTACAGCCTTACCTTTTGGAAGCACCACGTTCGGTGCTCAGTGGATCAATTGCTATGCCTCATCGAGGCATATGCAATCAAAATCTCAGCCAGTTCGAAACTGACTGGGAGAAAATGGCCCTATTGAAATAGGGCCGTTCTTTCCGGGGACCCACTCCCCTAAACATAGGCCATATAGGCAGCTGACCAGGGCACAACAGCTCAAAGACCCTGCACATAAATGGAGGCCCAGTGCTGTCATTACCACAGAAGGGCCAGTAGTCAGCACGATGTCATCACATTGCGTGTGCCGCACTTCTAAAGTGTATCTCTGTATTAGATGTGCAGCCCATGCAATGTAATGACATCATCAATATGCAGCCCGCTAAGCTTCTCTTAGTGACATACAAAGGGTCCATAATGAAGTCTCTGGGCCAGAATCAATTGCCGGCGATATTTTAAAAAATATTGCGTCGGAAAAAATACGACGCCTTCGCCGGCAATTGAACGATAAAAATTCGTCGATTCAATTTTTTTTTACCGCTGCGCAAAAAGTGCAGGCAGCGAAGGGAAAATTTAACGGGAAAAAAAATAAAAACTTTTTTAAACGTCGCAAATCACTTCCTGCTAGCAGGAAATGCCCGGCGCTAATGACAGGTTATTGGCCAGTGTCTGAAATATCGTTCTTTTCTAGTTCTCTGGGCCAGATTCAATTGTCGTTGAAATTTTAAAAAATATTGCATCGGAAAAAATATGACGCCTTTGCCGGCTATTTAGCGTAAAAAAATTGGCAATTCAATTGTTTTTTTTACCACTGCGCAAAAAAAATAGGCAGGCAGCGAAGAAGAAATTTAACGGGGGAAAAAAAAAAACCTTTTTTGAACATCGCAAATCACAATCATTCTCACAATATTTCAGACACTGGCCAATAACCTATCATTAGCGTCGGGCATTTCCTGCTAGCAGGAAGTGATTGGCGACGTTCCAAAAAAGTTTTATTTTCACCAAGGCACCTGCGCAGCGGCCACTGGCATACAAGGGCATGCTGATGCTTGTAGTTCTACAAGCATCAGCATACCCTGTTGGGGCACAAAACAGGGCAGCGTTAAAAATCCGCTCCTCTCGTAGGGGCGAATTTTTTATTAACGCAATCGGTAAAAAAATGGCGTATTTTTAACGCTGCAAAATAATTGAATAGCAAAAAAAAATAGCGCCCGTTATTTTGCAAAAAATAGCGTTCAAAATACACCAGCGAATGCTTTTAACTCAATTGAATCAGGCCCTCTGTATGTCTGATAGACAGGAAAGAACACCTCCTGCTTGGCCTCAGACATCACCGCTCCCCCTGGCAACCTCTGCTGCACTAACCGCTGACCATCCTGTGAAAGTGATAGGACCATGAGGAAAGCAAACGGTAAGTGGTAACAAAACATTTTTCACTTTTAAAGAATTTTGTAAAGAGGAAGGAACTTTATATGATATTGCTTTATTGAATGAGGTTGGAATAGAAAAATGAACTGAATGATATCCAGGTAAATTAATTAAAAACATCTATATTTTCTTTGGAGAAAAAAAACTATTGGTGTGTATCATGTAAGGTGTATACGAGAGAGAAAAAAAACTGTGTTAACATATATTAAAAACGGCATCTATTTTTTTCTGCCTATGGTCCTGCAAAACCTGCTGCAAATGGAACACAGGTATACAGGAGAATCCTCTGTGGCAGTGCGGAATACAGAAACACAAAGACAGAATTTCAGGAACACTTTGAAGGAATGCAGGTAACGGAAGTCCTGGGAAGCAGTGCAGGATAAAGACACCTGCAGGTATGTGCGAGAACTTCAGGATGCTGCAAAAGTGGAAGACAGGTAACAGGTTAATCACAGGAAGAGTAACAGGAAAAGAACACAGAAGAGTCCAAGGGAATACACAGGGAAACAGGTAGGCAGGCACTAAATAAAGGTCCAGATGGCCTTTATTTACATGGAAATCGCTAAATCAGAATCCAGGATTAGCGCAATTAACTATCAAGATGGAAACAGAGGCTGCCACTGCTGAAGCATGATCCCTTGGTATGCAATGATTGGCTCCTTCAGTACACGAGACAGCAATTCCTGCCGAAGCAGAGCCGGCACATGAGGGGGGCGTATTCAGAGATCCGTTTTTTTAAAGGTACACAATTATACGCACGGCCGGAGCAAGGAAACACCCACCAACACCCCCGACACTTCCCTCTCCCGGACATGTGGTCTGTGACTTACGAGTCCATAGATCACTTTGATCTTTCCGTGTGCACTTACCTGCGTATATGTGCTCCGTCTGTGTGATTCTTGATAACCACGCCTCCATGCGTTCATTTAAATGCCTCTCCCCGCCCACTTTTATGTAAATTCTTCTGTACGTCTGATTTCCGTGCGTATGTCCCCAAGTGCGTACAGTCAATGTAAACTATGTATATAAAGTTGCTACGCATGCATCCTAAAAATACGCTCTGAACTTCCCTCAGATTTCTGAATACGGCCCGAGAGCATCAACAGAAATCTGTCAGAATTAGGAACAAAGCAACGGAACAAAGAAAAACATAGAGATAGTTACACAACAGAGAAAATAACATGTAAAAGAAGACTTGGCGTTGGGACCATAATCAGTAAAGCCTCTGGCATAGACCCCCTAAAGAGCAACTCTACATCCTGAAGGGTACTACACCTGATGTGGTGCTCCCAGGATAATGAAACTTTGCATCCCCTATCCCCTATTCTCTATGGGCTGTTTACAATAACTCCAGCTGCTACAGTCTGAATTTCTACTTCCTGACACATATTGGTGTTCCTACATACACCATACATTGATGGTCCAACTTCCCAGACCCCACTAAATATCTCTCCTGGTAGATCCCTGTTACTTGATATTGGATCTGAAAGCTCAGTGTCAGGATTATACTAGTGTCTGTCTACTCGGATCCTCACTGCCAGATAATCCACAGAAGCTTAAAACCCTCTGGCAATCAGACTTCGTTCCTATAGATGATTATGAGTGGGAAATCCTATTAAGCACGTCATAAGGGTCGACTTCTAATCTGCGGTTTCAACAAATCCAAATCTATATTATTCACACAGCTTACTTCATGCCATCAGGCTTGCCAAATTGTGCAACTCTGGGCCTGCTATTTGCCCCAAATGTGGTTATGTTAATGGTAACTTCTTACACTTTCTTTGGTCCTGTCTGCATACACAGAAATTTTGTTAAATGTAATTACAGCAATAATCCATTATCCATAAATATTATTACTGGTTTTTCTTTGCAAGATCCAAAAACGTGTCTGTTTGGTATATAGGTTTGGAAAATTCTGTATTGATTATATTAATTAATTATGCCTATGGGCTAGAATTTGCATTGCCCATGCCTAGAATGCCTCTTCTCCTCCATCTGTTAAGGACTGGCTTTCACAAGTCAACTTCTCAATTGATCACAAGAAGTTTGTGTATATAATTTGGGAATGTGCTGCAAATTTGAAAAAACCAGGGTAGATAATGCCCCTTTATAGATCGTTGGTACGACCTCACCTGGAATACTGTGTTCAGTTCTGAAGGCCATATCTCCAGAAAGACATAAATACATTAGAGACTGTGCAAAGAAGAACAACTAAAATGGTCCATGGCCTCTGTCACAAAACATACCAAGAAAGGCTAGAGGAACTAAACATGTATAGCTTGGAGCAGAGAAGGGAGAGGGGGGATATGATAGCAGATTTCAAATATATCAAGGGTTGTGACTGGCTAGAGGAGGGGGCATTTTTCGAAGGATGAGGTGTAATAGAACACGAGGGCATGAATATAAACTGGAGGGTGGTAGATTCAAAGGAAATGTGTGGAAAAATTACTTCATTGAAAGAATGATAGATAAGTGGAATAGCCTCCCATCTGAGGTGGTTGAGGCTAACACAGTAGAACAGTTTAAACATGCATGGGATAAATATAAGGATATCCTAAATCTCAAACTAAATTAAGGGTAAATAGGCCCTAGGGTGAGTATAGTTTTAAATAAACAACTGGGCAGACTGGATGGGCTACGTGGCTCTTATCTGACATCACTTTCTTCGTTTGTTAAAATTGATATTTCATTTAGGTTTTGGTCTTATTGTTAATGTAAATCTTTAATGATAATTTCAATATTTTTTTTCCTCTGTAGCTTGGGACATTAATTCTTTTACTGTCCAAAGCTATCACATCACCATGATGTGCTGGGAGCTTCTTTCTCAGCAGCTTCAAAATCAGTAAAGCCACGTACACAGACATATAAAAAAAAATGCTAAATAGTACCACACTAATCTATAGAAGATATTTCAATAGTATTTAGTCAAGAATAGGGTGCAGCAGACCATATCTCCCAACAAAGTATAAACAAAAAAACAAAAGGGGAATTATTTATGTTATATACCCAACTCGCTAATAGCGTTGGATAAATATAGAGATACTTAGAGCGTACACCTATATAAGGGAGCCAGATACAGAAAATGAGAACACAGCTGAAGCTATGAAATAGCTGTTAAAAGAACGTATTTTATTATAACAAATTTAAAAGAGTTTCTAAATTATGCATATAGGTGAAATATTAAATATATGTAACAGTCACTGGCAAAAAAAAAGTTGCAAAGGTAAATTGATTATAATTGTCATACAAAAGGTATGCTATCAGAGTCTTAGACAGACATATTTAGCCAACATGTATAATAAGTATCATACAGGAGCCTGTATAATCAAATATACAAATAAAGGTTAATCCATAATACATAGAGGAATGGCAGTAATCATATTTGTGGTATGAGAGTCAGGAGGGAAACAGGTAAGCATACAGGTTTAAACAAAATACCTGGCGGAGGTGAACTAATCTAAAATAGAAGCCACACAGCTGTCCCTATCAAAAAACTAGCGTCCTCACGGGCGCGCTTCACCCTGCCGGGCTTACGTCTCCCTCCTTTACCTACAATTTTAACCAAAACCTCCGAGATGGCAGTGTCCTGTGATTATACAGTGGGTCCACTGGTGCGCATTAAGAGACCCCGCATAGCCCTGACACGCATTTCGCCTTTGGATGTCGGCTTTGTCAAAGGAACACATGAGGAGATAGTATCAGGTGAGGATTTAAATAATCTGAAGCTTCCAATCGTAAACTGAAACGTATGAAGCAGGAAGTCAAGGTAATCATGCAGCTGTGACCACACATTCATAAGACACGTTAAAAAAGGGATACAAAGTACGTTTGCAACAATAACATTTGTGTGCATAGCATTAAATAGAAAAATGATATATCAATCAACATAATATATTGGTCTACTAGACAGCAAATAGAAAATCTTAACTGTTGGTATTTAATCAAGGAGTGGTATATTTAAATTGATGTATTGACAGTGTCTCTTAGGGAAAATTGATAGCATTCCTCAACATAATAGAAGTCATTTGTACCAACACCCATATGTCTAGAAAGACTGCACCTTTGGCTGAAACCCCAAAAAGAGAGTGTCAGTCAGTTCATATGTATTCTCAAAGTCCCCAGATAAAGCAGATCGCCGGTCAGACGATTCTGCAGGAATAGAGAAAAATATTTAAAGGGGCAGAGACTAATTTATTCCTAAACATAGTGTCCAAACTTCAATATATGGGTATAGGTATGTATGTATTGTTAACATAGAAAAAATATGTTGATCAACATAATATATAGATGTACTGAACTACAAATGAGAAATTATAGCTTATATTAATTTGTCAAAAAGGCTGGTATATGGAGAAAACCAATGTGCTGGCAATGGGCCGGATCCAGAACTACGTCTGTCTTCCATAGACGGACGTAGTTCAATAAACAGTAGCTACTGCGCATGCGTAGTAGCTATTGTACGTAATCTTTTAGACCGCATATACGCAATCTACATATCGAAACGATACGCAGATTACGTACAATAGCTACTACGCATGCGCAGTAGCTACTGTTTATTGAACTACGTCCGCCTATAGAAGACGGACGTAGTTCTGGATCCGGCCCAATGTCTATAAAGGGGGAGATTGACAGTTTTCACAGGCGAAATAGAAGTCATTTATACCAACACATATTTATATGGAAAAGATTGCACCTTTAACTGGAGCCCAAAGAGGGTGTCAGTCACTTCATATATATCATCATCAAAAAGCAGATCGCTGGACAGCAGATTCTGCAGAGCAAATTATTTAGAGGGGCAGAAAACAGTTTATTTCCAAATATACCGGTAATATCCAAGATTCAATAGATAGGTATCAGCTATTTCATAGCTTTGGCTCTGTTCTCATTTTCTGTATCTTGCTCCCTGATATAGGTGTGCGCTCTAAGTATCTCTATATTTATCCACTATCAGCGAGTTGGGTATATAACATAAATAATTCCCCTTTTGTTTTTTTTGTTTACACAGACATATTGCCTGGATCACCGCTGCAGAACGTTATTAACTTTGATATGCCACTCATGTATCTGCCACGCAGCTGGCCAGCTCTTGGTTACTTTCAGCAGTCACAGTTGCAGCACCTAGCTAATAAGTGTCCATTGCACGATTTTACAGCAGAGGGAGCCCTCTAACTACAACACTGGCAATGATTGGTGGAATTTATCAGTTTTTGTAGCTTTGCAAAAGATACATTGACAAATGTTGTTTAAATGTTAATAACCCTAAGAATTTTAACATAAACAATATGTAGGAACAATTAAGTTTTAAGTTATCTATCAAGCAAAGCAAATATTATATGTGTCCGTCTGAACTTAAACAAGATGTTATTTTAATTATGTAATCAAGTGAAATTTTATCTCCTGTAAATTAGGAAATTTTGATCCCTTGTAAAATGATGGTTGAAGCAGATGTGTGATAGTAGACCTACAGTGTAATAATAAATACATTGAGGGTCAGATTTATTAAGCTGTGAGAAAGGAAAAGTGGAGATGTTGCCCATAGCAACCAATCAGATTCCAGCTCTCCCTTTCTTAATTACATACTAGAAAATGTCAGCTAGGATCTGATTGGTTGCTATAGCTAACATCTCCAGTTTTCCTTTCCCGCAGCTTAGTAAATCTTTCCCTGAGAATCAGTTCGGTCTTCAATACTTCTGCTTGTCCATATGTATACTGTTTCTAATTGAAATGAATAATCATCTGTTTTAATAAGAGCTTCAGAAGACATCAAGTGAAAGCCTGCACTTTAAGAGAATTCATCCTCAGTGAAAATAACATTCATGTGATTGGTGGACATTAATGTGAAGCACTCTTGTAACTATTGTGAATGATTCTTGGAATCTAAGGGTCCATACACTGGAACAAGGGATGTCTGTGCTCAACGGCCCTCCACAAATCTTGCAAAGCACCATAGTTATTGTAAATTCCTTTTATTCTGGGATTTTTGTAACAGTTCTGGGAAGTTATTTGTAACAATTATCCCTATTTAAGGTTGTGAAAAGGTCACAGTTATTGGCCTGTATTTGAAACAAAACTAAGTTGCAGAACAAAACTACCTGCTGAAAGTATTTTAATGTTGAAGTTTATTTATTTATAACAGGTTATTATATAGAGCCAGCATATTATGAACTGGTTTACAGTTACAAACAATTATTATAAAACAAGACTGGGTAGTACCAAACAAATTGGGTTGGTGAGAGAGTCACAAGCTTACAATCTATAGGATATTGCGGTGTGATGCATTAGTGGAAGTGATGTATATCATACAATGGACAAGCCAAGTTATATGGTAAAAGTTCATAGTGGTCTGTATGATCAGTCACACTGGTGTGTTAGTATCAGAACTGATGGTAAGTTTAAAATGGAAAGAGAGAGGATATTCTTAATGTATGAGAAAGAGGCTGAGTGCAGCACGGGAGAAGTCCTGTAACCTTGAATCAGATAATTATTAAGTTTAACATATAAACATAGAGCCCGATTTAGAACTAAGTAAGAACAGGATTTCAGTACGTATATTTAAAAATGGTTAAACGGAACATGCCCAGAACTCAAAACTACGCACTAATACCATGTTAAAATGATTCACAGATAAGAACAGCTACTTAGGAATGATTCATGCTTAGGAATGTAATGATGTCCGCTTGCATGGCTAGAGGGGCAAGACTCTTAATGCAAATGAGCAGCACTCGGGCTACTAATGTACAGTATGGGCGTTCCTCAAGAAATAGGAATGATTCACAGTTAAGAAAACCTTGCGGAAACTAATATATGCACCAACAAAGATAAAATTCTGTGAATCGTTCTTACTGATCTGCTCTATGGGTATATTTAGGAAAGTTCCTAAATTATTTCTTAAGTGAGAATCAAGTCCATAGTTAATAAGGTTGAAAAAAGACCAGTCCATCCAGTTCAGCCTTTAATGAATCTCCTGTGATCCCTATCTTATAATTCAAATTGATCCATATTAAACAACCTCCAATCTGTTGAAATATGAAAAAAAAATCCCTGCTGACACAAGATGGCCGTCCTATCTGTCCCTGGATCCACTACTATCCTTCATTAGTCTTACGCTTTCTTAAATATATCAAGTGAATCTGCCACCCCAACTTTCCTTAGCAGTAATGTGTACATCCTGACTGCCCTTACTGTAAAGAACCCTTTCCTTTGCTGGTTGTGAAACTTCCTCTCCTCTACTCTTAGTGGGTGACCATGGACCGGATTCACAGATGCAGGTTTACTACGTGCGCGTTTTTACGCACGCACATAGCAAGGCAACACCCATGACACTCCCCTAGCACGGATTGGTTTTCGGTGACTTACGCCTCCATAGGGAACCCTAAAACGTGTGTACTTACATGCATGTGTTACTTCCGTACGTGCGTATTTTACTAACCGCACCCTCAAAGGCCCATTCAAATGCCTCTCCCGCCCACTTTCACGTAACTTCGAACGTACGGAAAACAAGCACGCCGCTCCGTACGTATGTCCATGAGAGAGATTCACAAACCCGTGTCTAAAGGACTTACGTGCGTAAATACTATGTAACTTGCGTGGAAAAAGTTACTACACATGCGCAGTAGGTCCTTTACTACAGATATGCACCTAAGAAATTGTCACGTTCAAGGGGTGTTTGGGATCTGTCCTGGGTGTCAGAGATTGAGACGACTGAGATGGTTGGAATTGAAAGTGAGCTGGCTTAATAAAGGACGGGTGCATACAGAAAATAAAGGAACACAATGGTGATCAGTCTTTGAGTCAGGAGAGCCAAGGGGACTGGAGGTGCAATGGAGAGGATTAAATTCCGTGAGCAGGGGTACACACTGGTAGGCGTGAGATGGTGGGAGCAGGAGACTACAACTGGATAGGCGTAGTTGAAAGTCCAGGTAGAGATGACTGTAGAATGGTGGATATGTAGACAAGGTGAATCTGGGTTGAAGAAGCTGCAGAATTGGTGGTCGAGATGAACAAGATGAATCTGGGTTGTAAATGCTGTAGAATTGGTGGTTAAGATGAACAAGATGAATCCGGGTTGTAGATGCTGTAGAATAATAGCTGGATAGCAATGGATGACTGGACCAGGACTGGATCAGGCAGGACTGAATCAGACAGGACTGGATCAGGCAGGACTGGATCAGGCAGGAGCTCAATGCAGGAGTACCAGGGACCTAGTTGTTCTGGCAAGGAGTGAAGGTCTCGCAGGGTTTATATAGGGCGCGCTGCTCCCTGATAGGCTGGAGGACTGGAGAGGAAGCCAGGCATTGGAGGAGCAGCGTCACCTGACGGATCCAAGATGGCGGCGCCCATGGTCCGGAGCACCGTGAAGGTTTGGCGCCAGGACTCCACGAGGACGCCGCTGCTGACACTGCTGCTGGTGAGTATGGAGACTGTCACTTCTCCGGTGACAGTTTCTGACTGTTAGATGCACGGGACTGCCAGGAGGAGACAGCCGCCGCTGGACTGCAGAGCGGGTAAGTACGGCGTCTGCCGCGATATGTGATAGAAATGACTGCTTCTTAGGTGTGAATCCGGCCCCATATCTCCTCTTAGACGCATCTTTTCTTATTTTTAAATCAGTTTATTAGAAGTTTAATGTGAATACAATAACACCACAAAGAGACATACGTCCAATTGTAGTAGCAAGTTAAGGTAATAATGACATAAGTTTACGGATCTCACAGGTATCATTTGTACATTGCAGAATACGGACTAATATCTGAGGTGAGTCATTGGGCCACAAAGCTTTAGCTTAAAAGGCATTAGGTCCTATCAGCAGAGTTTGGTTGTACCTGATGCCTCTTTTCTATAGTAAACAAGCCTATACTGGCCAGCCTTTCCTCATAGCTCAGCTATACCCTTTATTCATTTAGAAGAGAGCTGCATACAATAGCTCAGGTTCAGACTTCTCAACCTCTGTGCTTGAACACCGTGAGCAGGGGTCTGATACCGGCCTTCAATTCAAGTTCTAGGGAGGCCATTCCCCAAACTCACCTGGATTTCTGATACCTGACCCCTACTGTAACATTTACAATCTGTCCTCACTTCACATGCGGATGGATTGGAACTCTGGATAAGTCAGAGAATATAAAATTTAAATACCTATCAGTTTCGAACTGGCTGGGATATCGATTGCTAATGCCTCAAAGAGGCATAGCAATCGATCCCCAGAGCAGCAAACACGGTGCTCCGAAAGGTGAGTGGCTATACTAACCCCAACCCTTTCCCTAATTCTAACCCTGACCCTCCCCTTCCATTACCCTAAGACCCCCCTTCCCCACAGCCTGACCCTAATCCTCCCCTTCTATGGTCCTAACCCTCCCTTCCTAAGCTCGCAATCCCCCTAATACTAAAATTCCTCGGAGAGGTTACTCACCTCTCTGTAGCGGTCATCCGGCTGGTCTGCGATCGGCACACT
This sequence comes from Limnodynastes dumerilii, assembly GCA_011038615.1. NCBI lineage: Eukaryota > Metazoa > Chordata > Amphibia > Anura > Limnodynastidae > Limnodynastes > Limnodynastes dumerilii. Next base: position 414,148 of record WWET01001138.1, on the reverse strand, counting down.
CACTCATTCATAAAAAAAAATATAAAATGGCCCCCTATTCGAAATAGAGACAGACGAAAAGTAACTTTTGGCTGTCTCTATTTCGCAAAGCAGGCCATCGGACAGGAGACTGCAACCGCTCTCATATACCCCAGTACCGTTCCCTTTCTTTCTTTCCCCCCACCCTTCCATTGTCCCTTCCTCTTTTATCCCTCGAGCCCGTAGTAACATTAGATAATAATCCAGGGCAGTGCCATTTCTAGACCCCCCTAGGGTGGGGAGAAAAATCTCCCCCCCCCCTCCAAAAAAAAAAATGTATGCATCCAGCCTTTTACTTTTATTCGCTTGCATGTGCTCAGCCATCCACTTCTGCCAATTGTGTCCAGCCTCATATTGTGCTGTGCCCACCCTTCTTTTGTGCCCCCTTATGTGTTCAGCCTCCTTATATGAGTCCATCCTCCTTTTGTGCCCCCTTATATGTACCCAGCCTCCTTTTGTGCCCCCTTATATGTGCCCAGCGTCCTTTGTGCCCCCTGATATGTTCAGCCTCCTTTTGTGTCCTTTATATGTGCCCAGCCTCCTTTTGTGTTTAGCCTGATTTTGTGCCCCCTTATTTGTGCCCCTTATATGTGTAAACCTACCTTTACCTTCTCCCTCTTGCTCCTTCCTCTGCGGCGCAGTGAAGAATGAAGTCATTCAGCTTAACTGTCCTGGATATACAGGGCTCCTACTGGAGTGGTGTTAGACCAAACCTGTTCCAATGAATGACGCTGCCTCAGAGCATTATTCAATGAAAAAATATGGTATTACAGGGCTTATGTAGGAGCCCTATATATCCAGGACAGTTAAGCTGAATGATGCCGGCCGCATCGTCTATTTGACCGCGGCTCAGGGGAGGGCAACATGACCTAAAGGGTGGCTGCCTTACTGGGCGCCCCCTTTTAATTCATCTAGGGACTCGCCCCGTGCAATAGCACAGCTCACTCGCCCCTAGAAACTATAAAATACTGAAATACTAGCAGATGTGCTATTGTAGCTCCAGACATAACACTTATTCTTGTACTTAAATGACAATACATAACCACAGTGGACCTTCCTATCCTTTTTATTATTCCTTTTCTATTATGGGGGCCACTTCACAACCAGCAAAAAGGCCTCCTTTTATGCCCCCTTATGTGTCCAGCCTCATTTTGTGCTGTTCCCACCCTTTTTTTGTGCCCCCTTATGTGTCCAGCCTCATTTTGTGCTGTTCCCACCCTTCTTTTGTGCCCCCTTATGTGTTCAGCCTTCTAATATGAGTCCATTTTCCTTTTGTGTGTTGTGTGATGACTGTTCTGTGTGTGTTGTGATGCCTGTGTGAGCTGTGTGTTGTGTGATGACTGAGTGAGCTGTGTGATGACTGTTCTGTGTGTGTTGTGTGATGCCTGTGTGAGCTGTGTGTTGTGTGATGACTGTTCTGTGTATTGTGTGATGGCTGTGTGAGCTGTGTGTTATGTGATGCCTGTGTGAGCTGTGTGTTGGGTGATGACTGAGTGAGCTGTGTGTTGGGTGATGCCTGTGTGAGCTGTGTGTTGACTAGTGAGCTGTGTGTTGTGTGATAACTGTTCTGTGTGTTGTGTGATGCCTGTGTGAGCTGCGTGTTGTGTGATGACTAGACATAGGATTATATGCATTTGCATATGCAAATGCATAAAACGCAATGTTTAAAGTGTTTTTGCATATTTCATGAGTTTTTGCATATTTCAGTAATTTTTCATTGGTGCGTGTCCTGAGTGGTGAGACGGCGGCATTCTCTCCACAAGGCCTTCTCCCACGGTGCACCTTAGGCTTCAGAGACGTCATCATTTGCAACCTAAGGTGGTGGTCAGTGCGCGGAGGAGTCAGCGAGAGACCGCATCGGTCAGGAAGGAGACAGCACTCCGACTTACCAGTGAGGGGTCTACGGGGAGCGGAGCACGTAATATCACACCTATCAGCTGGATATATATATATATATATATATATATATATATATATATATAATAAAAAGAAATCTCTACCCTT
>WWET01001138.1:393706-407241 GCA_011038615.1 Limnodynastes dumerilii | reverse complement strand
TGCCCCCTCTCCCATTATTTTATTAAGTCCATACATGCTACTTTTATTATCATTTGTTTATTATCTTATTATTTTTATAATAATAATAATTTAATAATAATTTAAATGTATAGCACAGTGAATGATAACTACAAAGTATATGCTTGCTTTTAAATTATACCTGTCAGACAGGTCATGATCCCAGATGCAAGTTTCTGGTTTCTCTGTATTTCTTGCTTTAAAAGCTATCTACCTGAAGTATACAAGATGACCGTGAGAGAACTGCAGACGGCAGTGCTCAACTAATGAAAATAGGATTTTATTTGCGTTTAACAGCACATTATGATGCCGGTTTAGCAATAATTATAAACTGACTTTTTATGGTTGCAATATAATTACTAATCTTTAAACATATGTATGTAGAGTTCCGGTGTGCGTTCCTAGGAAGCAGGATGAGTTTTAGAAGAGCTCCTGAGGCGACTCTGCAAACCCTGATTTGAAAGGCTTTTAACACCCCAATATTGCCGAAGCAGACCCGCACCACCATCAGAGGATATTCCCAGGAAAGCGCTGAAGACAGCCGGCTCCCTGGGGCGACTAATTCCACCGGAATCGGGCTAGAAGAGCCACGCGGCAGTGTGAGGAGGCCATTTTAGACAGCGGATCCAACATTCCCCTCGAGGCACAGACTCGTCTTCGGCAGATACCGGGACGTGGACCGGGACGGGCCGCTCACTGCTCTGGATCGGGTAACATAAGTGGTGCACGCCGGGGCTCGACGCCCGGATGCCTGTGGGCGCCGGGGCCACAACGGAGGAGGTGGGACCCGAAAACACCACACATCGGCACTTTTTCACTAGGACTGATCCCATAAAATTATAAAGCAATGCTGGGGGACTGTAGTGGAAAGTACGGAGAAGTTTAAGGTACCCGGGGAAAAAGGCGCAAAACGGCACTACTGCAGGCGCCATTTAGGAAGGGCGCTGAATCATCGCAGCTTACAGGCCTTGAAGCTCCCTGAGTACAGTGCAACTTACCCCAATCATTTTGTAGGTCCCCAGCAAATAGGCACACTTGGAGGTGATGAGCTCCTGGAGAGAAGGTGGTCGTCATTTTGAAGAGGGACATGCGGGTAACCACCAAATTACTGGACACTGACGGGCCCTTATCTTAAAATAACAGCCTGACTGGAGGCCGCAAGCATCTGTTTATATCACACAGTAGACTCAGAATTAGACCCTCAAACCAAGGACACAGAGCAACAGCCCTTACCACCACATAGTTTGCCACTCAGAAGAGGGTCACCCTTATTATCTTGCTGGCACTAAATGGAACAGTCCTAAAGTGCTCCTCACAGTTAACAGCAGCTCCTGTGAAATATTGGCAAGGAGTATAAACCGCAAAAGGATAAACTCATTTAAGTCTGCTAACACTTCTGCCAGCGAGAAAGCTAGACAGAGGCAGCTGGCATCGGGGAGAAGTATCGCTCTCAGCACGACCGGCACAATCTACAATCAAAAAGGGTGCACGGGACTCTTGAGACTCCCTGACTCCAGTCTTAACCGCGGGAGGGATCGAGACGACACCCGCAGCGAAATACAGAAGGCTAACGACACTATCTTTGATCGCCTTCCCCTTTTGATATTGCCGATATACCCCCCTGGAACTCTTGCTACTTGGTGCATCCTTTACTCTACTTGCCGCTCTTTAATTATATTATATGGTACAGTATAAGTTGTCTAAAGCACATGTCTAATAGGTGGTAAAAAGCAAAACAATTTCTTTCAGTGGTAAATTGATCCAAAATTGTATAATCTAGTGTAAGCATTGTGCATCGTATTGTTTACACCATAAGGTCATAGAGCTGGGCGTGATAGTAAAGGATTGATATTATTAGAATTGTTAAACGATTAGAGTGCTTAAAACAAATGTAATTACATTAATATAGGGTGACCTATTTTACATTACACTATACTTATTGTACTCTGGCATGAGAAGATACTTAGAAAAAGGGAATTCTGAAACTATGGGCAAATCCAAACCTACGTCACAGACCCCTCACACCCAATGGTCAAGCCCATCGGTATCCTCCTCACCCCCTTCCCCAATCCTGCCACTTCAGGAGGAGCAGTCTCCATCACAGACTTCCCAAGTCATATTGACGCACGGTGGCGGCTAAGGAGATGTCGTTGATATTACTCCCCCTCATAGACCAACGTTTAGAAGCGTTCCAAAGTAACCTTTCTTCGATGGTAGCACGAATCGAATCCAACTAAAAGAAAATTGTTACTTTGGAACAAAGAGTCAGCGACGTGGAGGATGTTACGACATCTTCACAAAATATGATATTATCCCAGAAATCCATGATAGCCTCCCTACTAAGCAAGGTTGATGACCTGGAAAATCGTCATAGACGAAACAATCTCAGGTTCATAGGTATCCCGGAGGCGGTTAAGGGTCAGGACCTTATTGAATTCCTACAAGCCGATTTAGTTACCTCGTTGAAGATTCAGTGTGACTTGGGGAAAGTGATTGTGGAGAGGGCACACAGGTTGAGACCGGAGATGCAAAACAACAATGAGAGATGGGCAGAAATTGCCAGGTTTCTCAACTTTAAAGATAAAGAGAATATACTCCAAGCTTATCGTAAAAGTGGGAGTCTTGTGATACGGTCACTTAAGATCTTAATATTCCAAGACTTCTCAGCGGAAGTGTCCCAAAGGAGAAGGGCATTTGCCCCTCCCTGTAAGTGCCTGTTTGGCCATCACGTGAAGTTTGCCTTACTCTACCCTGCCAAGCTCCGCATACAACATGAGGGTCAAACATACTTTTTTGAGGATGCGAGAAATGCCAGAACCTTCATCCAACATCTATCACTGCCAGATGACCCATTATACAAGTCACGCTCACAGAGCACATGATAAGTTATCTTAGACATAAAATTAAAATAGTTAGACCGAAAGGCCAAAAAGAGCTAACATTTTTTGTGAGTTTTGTTATTTTCTTAGTTCAAAGATGTTTTTATATGTTACGCTTCACGAATACCCGAGACGGATCTGGAAGCACAGTTTATCAGGAGGAAAAGTTCAAATTGGAGTATGGAGTTAAGATGGTTAAGTCGTTGGGTTGGGGGGGTTTATGGCTATTGCTATCATTGGTTATTCATTATGTTAGGCTTTGTGTCAGCAACGGCTTTATAATGTTTTGTTTCTGTTGCACCCTGGTTGGGGCAAGAAACAGTGTTTACCAGGAGGAAAATTTGAAAATGGAGATTCAATGGAGAATTGCACAAAATAAATCTGATAAATTTCTGTCTCACAAAAAATACTGATCCAATTATATAATAGTAGGAAGGTGGAAGGGAAATTGGCAGCAAACCACATACAACTTTACTACTAATCACAATGTCTGTTCTAAAATCACGGTATTCTACAGGGATGACAAACCTGCTTGTAATACACTCATAACACTTATTGATGGCCGTTGACACAAGTCACATTAAAACAGGGAGCGCTGACCTAAATATAATTTAATGGAACGTATGCGGCCTAAATAACCCCATTAAGCGTAAACGAGTCCTCACTCATCTGAAATCACTAAAACCAGGTATAGTGTTTCTGCAAGAAACACACTGGCGAGCAACAGAGGCGTCAGTGTTAAAAAGCCCATGGATCGCAGAGTGTATTTCCGCGTCCTACTCAGCGAACAAAAGAGGGGTAGCAATACTATTGCATAAGAACTTACAATATTCTGTCACAGAGAAAAATCTGGATCCGGGGGGAAGATACATTATACTGAGAGTATTAATAGGGAAGGAACATTACACTTTAGTGAATATCTATGCTCCAACGACTCCCAATTCGGCCTTTTATAAAACTTTCTCCACATATCTCTTGCAACATGACACCCCTAACCTGATTGTGGGGGGCGACTTCAACACGGTTGCCTGCCCCTGACTGGACCGCTCCCGGATAGGGTCCCACAACATATCGCCAGAAGTTTACCCCATTACCGATTTTTGCGCAAGACATTCCCTTATAGATCCATGGCGGGTACTTAATACAACGGAAAGATCATACACACATCACTCTCGAGCACGATACCTTCTTGAGAATAGACTACATACTTATTGACACTAACATGTTCTCTAAAGTGAAAAGGACAACCATTGCAGATATACTAATATCGGACCACGCCCTGGTTCTGCTATCCATTAGATTATCTATGCCAAGGCCATCATATATCCCATGGAGGTTCCCTTCTTACCTGTACCAGTCGGAAGACTTCCGTGAATTCCTCACTGCGAAGTGGATGGAATTCACGGACGACAATATAGAACACTGGGAGGATTCCGCCCTTATGTGGAACACTGCGAAGGCGGTCCTCAGGGGGCATGTAACATCTTACTTGGCAAACAAAAGTAGGGAATATAAAACCAAATACAATCATTTACTCAACGTCATGCAAAGAGCTTTAGAGGCCCACTTGCGAATCCCTTCGGAACATACATTGCATACCTACACTACATGTAAGGAAACCTTGGAAAGCTTTCTCAGAGCCCATGCCCAATCTAAATTAGACTATTGTAAAAATGAATTTTACAGGTGGGGTAACAAGTCAGGTAAACTTCTGGCCAACCTCACAAAACCACCGCGAAATAGGAATTACATATTATCCCTGCGTGAGAAATCATCGTCCCTAATCATTACAAAAACAAACACGATTATAGATGAATTCCATAAGTACTACACTGAATTGTACATGGCTACCCCAGATAATAGAAATTTACACTACAAACTCCCAAGATTGTCTCCAACACAGCAAGAATTCCTTAATGCCCCAATATCGGAAAAGGAGGTCAAAATTACAATATCATCCTTACATAACAATAAAACTCCAGGCCCAGGTGGGCTCAATGTGGAATTTTATAAAATTCTACAACCTAACATAACCCCACTACTTACCTCCCTCTTCCATCCATCGAGATAATGCGGTGAGTCCACGCTTCAACGAGGCACACACTATACTGCTAGCCACACCAGGTAAAGACCCTACAATGATGACATCATACCGCCCCATTACCCTGCTTAACCAGGATTATAAAATCCTGGCCAAACTAATGGCGAACAGATTACAAGCCATATTACCATCACTGTTAACAACGCATCAGTTAGGGTTCACGCAGGGAAGGCACTCGATTAAAGGAATCAGGACAGCAATTGCTGCTACCATAGCAGCATACCAACGTAGGGTAGACACGTCATCAGAGATATTATTAAGCCTGGATGCCGAAAAAGCCTTCGATAAGGTCTGGCTGCATCTGTACCGCATATTTGAGACCAGAGCATTTGGTAACACCTTCACACAGCTTGTCCAATCTATATACGATCTCCCAGAGACTTGGTTGTCCATTAATGGGGAACTGAGTCACCCTATTCAGATGACAAGAGGGATCCGCCAGGGGTGTCCACTCTCACCATTCTTTAATTTGGCCCTAGATCCCTTACTGCGGTTACTCCAAAATAACACAATTTTCCAAGGTATACGAATGGGTAACTGCAACATAAAAATCACAGCATTCGCAGATGACCTGCTGTATATAGCCAACCCACAAACATCTTTACCCTTAATTTTTGACACTATCAACCAATTTGGAAACATATCAGGTTTCACAATCAGGACAAGTCTGTTGCAATGTTACTTAACGAGCAATCGTCCCCGCCTTGGAGCGCTCGATATCATCTGCAATGGGCAAAACACTCAATAAAATATCTAGGGGTCCTCATCCTCAAAGACATGTCTAATCTGTACGACCTAAATCTACATCCACTAATTAGGAAACTAGAATTGGAGATAGGGGGTTGGGGGGATTTACCCCTCTCCTACCTGGGTAGAGCTGCGTTAATAAAAATGATAAGCTTCCCTAAGCTTTTGTACCCTCTCCAGATGCTACCTGTGACACTAAAAAGAAAAGATGAAAAAAATTTAAATACACTGTTTCGCAAATTTATTTGGCAAAATAGACCTCCCAGGATCAGTCTATTTAAACTACAACAGGGGGCAGAAGTAGGGGGTATACGTTTCACTAATCTAAAACAATATAGCCACGCTAGCAACCTAAGAATAGTCAAGGACTGGTTAAATAACTCCCAAAATTATACAAACAGAGCGATGGATCAATCATTCATCCCGGGATTAGATTTGGTAAATTTCTTACATCTTCCACAAGCTGATATGGCAAGGGAAATGCGAGCTAACCCGTTGTTGATGGCGGCGTGGTCCACGTGGAAGGCGGTGTGCAAAAGGAATAAGCTTCAGTTTAAAACCTCATTGTTCCAGAGCCTGGTGCGTAATCCGGCCTTCCAGGAGGGCCAGGCGGCGTTCCCATTTACCCAGTGGAAATCTAAAGGTATAGGGAGTCTGCGAAATCTGGTTGATACACGACATCGTTCCCCCCTGTCGACGGAGACCTTTTTACACAATTATGATTTACCTACATCACATTATGCACACCAAGCACTGCACTATGTCAAACAGGTAGTGGAATTCATGACTCCGAATGATTGGCATAATGAACTAGACAGCGTTCTGGTCAGACCCACCAATAGTAAAGGTGCCATCTCAAACAATTATAATCTTCTGAATCGCTGCATGTTGCGTTGCCAGAAATGTGAAACACACCCATGGTCAGAGATATTTCCAAACCTAACTGTAGATGCCATGAGCCAAGCCCTCCTATATTCCTGCAGAGCTATGCCAGCCAGCACATACAGGGAACTATTCTTAAATATTTACCATATAGGATATTTATCTCCAAAACGCAGATTTCTAATGGGTCTCTCGGACTCAAGCTCCTGTCCCAAATGTGGGACTCCGGAGGCTTCCTTATATCACTGCCTATGGGAATGCCCACGTATAATGCACTTTTGGAAAATGATACAATTCTACGTCTTCACACACCTAATAGAATACGCACCCTTAACGCCTCTTTGGGCGATTTTGGGCATCCCCGACCCAACCCTAAAATTCTCGAAAGACAGTAGGAAATTATTACTCATAGTATCAGCAGTGGCCAAGAAATGTATCATGCAACAGTGGGTCCAAACATCCCCCCCAACACTACAAATGTTTCACCAGAATTTATTTAAAGTATTCCGCATGGACTGGCTGGAGGCCTCAATGCAGAAAAGAAGGGACGTGGGTAAATTATTTAGGATATGGGAAAGTTTCATTGAAATCCTACCAGACGCGATAAAATCTTGTTTGCATAAATGTTTCCATAATACTTACTGGTACGAACTCAGAAATTACGAAAATGATCCACCAATTGTACTGAGAGAAGGCTCTCTATAAGGATAGGTCATTGACAACAAATGTGTTTATATCAATAAATAAAAGTCTTGCCCATTTTTACATATTGGTTGAAATAAGTCGTACAGTCCTTGTTGTTCTTGCTACCATCTCGGAGATGAGGAGGATTTGGATTTATTGTGATATTGTGGTTTTGTGATGCGGTTTTACTGCATTTTAATATGTGAGACATGAAACACCCTGTTTGTAATATTGCTGTATTTTGCAACTCTCCAATAAAAATAAATAAAAAAATAAAAATAAAAGCTACCTACCTGGGGTCCTGCATTCTGGCACTTGCAGTATTCCTGATTTCTTGCACTTGCCTACTATTGCACACATAAGTTCTGAAGTAGCAGGTTGTCGCAAGACTAGGCAAGTATGGGAAGGACAATCTAATGATGACCACTGATGAGGTGTAATAGAAATGTCATGGAATTTGATGAGGAGGCCATTGACCATGGTACTTAAGTTATAAATATGCATTACAGGCAGAAGTTTATGATTGCATAAAATCGGCACATGACCATTCTGTGCTTGGTTGTATGTAGTTGTCCTTGATTATTATTGGGTTCTATACACACCTGCTGGCTGTCTAGTCACTCTACTTATAGCCTCCCATACTCTACACAGATTTTGCTTCTAAATCGCTGTTGGAAACCTTCAATTAATTGTGTTTTCTGTTGCAGGCTTTACATTTGTGTGATTACTTTGAAGAACAGAAGCTGGACTTTAAAGGGAAGAAAGTTATCGAGTTGGGAGCTGGAACTGGCATAGTGGGAATTCTGGCATCTTTATTGGGTATGTTACTGATACCACTTTCACATCACCACCCCATCAATATCCAGGGTCTTACAACCTGGGATCTATTGCCATGTCAGACAGACCCTGGAATGATACCTTTCACACTGCAGGGTTCACCCAGGAAATTCCAGGACCCGGGTCTGCCCTGACAGTGTGATGGGTTGTGTGTGGCTCCTGGGGAGTGATTTGTGAAATCCCTCCAATCAGGTTTTCAACCCGGGTCACACCTTTCACACTGCACTCCAACCCGGGTGGGACCGGGAAAAAACCCTTATTTTTTTCCAGGTGCGATTCCTAAGTCATTAGACCCGAGAAGACGACCCTGGGACATTTCACACAAGATATTAATCCGTGTTGTTGGATTTTGTCCGAGTTGTTTGGTGGTAATGTGAAAGGGGTATTACAGACCAAGGGCTGGCTGAAATTTTGGAGAAAAGGAAGGGGGTTCACCAGACCAGAAGTACCTCTGTATGGTTTCTAGTGAAGGTTACCATAAAAGTTATTAAAACTATTATTTTATCTTGAGGACAATTGTTGAAAAGAAATGATTGTTTCTCCAATTTTTTTATACTGGTACTGTATGTGCAATTTGTCCACATGTCAAACCAATGGGCCTGAAGATCTTTTGAAATGGTCTGATCTTGTGATTTAATCTTCTGGAGATCTTAATATGGCAGATCAATAGTGGAAAGATATCTTTGTGTGTACTGTGTCTAGTAGGAGATCTATGGACAGCACACACTGGTAAGATATCTGGTGAAACGGTTTTTGGATTGTGTGATTGGAATGATTATCTGCTGAAAAGCTCCAAGAGTCCCATTTGTGGACAGCTTTAGAGGACCATAAATGTTATATAGCAAGTGTTCCTATTTTTCCGTACAATTCTAGTAAAACAGAGGCCTAGAATAAGGAGCAAGGCAAAAAACAAAGCCAAACCTTTGTGAAGGCTGGATTATGTTGCAAAGTAAGGACACTAAAGCAAGGTTTCCATCAGCATGGGTGGGGCCTGGGGCTCCCCATATTTTAATTATCTCTCTCTCATATAAAATGTCTACCATAATAGTACCCTATATGCCTCATAAAAAGCTCTTTATTAATCCACCATCTACTGTTATAGGGCTCTGTATGATATTAAGTCCTTTTATGAGGGGATAATTTGAAGCTCAGTTATGGAGAAATACAGAGCTTTATTGTGGGGAATGATAGTTCTTATGAGCATATATTATAATAAAGTTAATTTCTCGTTATTTGCGGTAAAATAATAAAAATGCCCTATTATGGTGTGTAATTTGAAAAAAAGGCCTTACTGTAAGGCACGCAGACACCGATTCACACCTAAGAAGCTGATGCTTTGGTGCGTTTAATTCCGTACGGAGCCACTGCTCATGCGTAATCATATAGCAATTTGCGTATGGGATTCCATCCGTATATTAAGTACGTGTGGTCTTTAAAGACCACACATAGGCCCTGATTCAGAGGCTGAAAATAAGAACTTAAAGTTACACCTGGGCAAAACCATGTTGATTTCAGGGGGAGTCAAGTTAATTTTATTCTATGCATGCAGGGAGAATGCTTTGCTTTTACTTATTGCACACAGAGACCTGATCAGCTTCACTTTTAAACTGCTAATTAGACTTGAGCTGGGAAACATCACCTTTCAACTATAATACTGTTGCAACAAATGAAATTTGACTCCCCTGAAATCAACATGGTTTAGCCCAGGTGTAACTTTAAGTTCTTATTTTCAATCTCTGAATCAGGGCCATAGTTTTTAAGGTAAGAGAAGGCGTGCCGAGGGTTACTTCCGTAAAGTACATTTTTATCCGCACCTACATATCACAGACTTATGTGTGAATCCGGCCCATAGACTATATTTTACAACTATAGTTTACTCTAAATTATTTCTCCTGAAATATGCTGAATGTTCCCCTATAATAGACCCGTATAGTCTCCAGTCTATAGGCTCTATATAATGCAGAGCCCTATTATGGGAATCCCAGCCTCTCGATTACCTTTATGTTGTTTATCAGTCTTATTATTTCTTCTCTGCTGTTCTTCTTCTTCTTCTTCTTTTTTTTCTTTTGTCTGGCTCCTCGAAACGCTGGCTGGTAGTAACAAGATGAGCAAGAAAGAGAAGAATTAAATTATAAATTGATTTAAACAATCACCATTTTGTGTGACATCATTAACACCACCGAGCAACATTAGCTGCAGGAATCTGATAGTGCTCTTTAACAGGCTGCAGCTTTGTGTGAAGCTTTTAGGGAGTAGTAGCAGTAAAAATCAGGTACATTTGTCTCTCCATCCATTGGCAGACGGTCTTTTATGATGCATGCTGGTTCCCTCTAAAGCCTGGGGTAACAGCCCCCATTCCCCATTTCAATGACAGTCCCATTGAAATGCATTGGTTTTTATTGGCTGCTTTTACACACACAAAAATGTTGTATTGTTTTATATAGAAATTTACAGTTGATCTCAAACATGGCTAGTACCGACTTTAAATCTCAATGCACATTTTAAATCCCTTGTTCATTTTCCCTGTAATGCATTTGTCAGAGTGTTTTCTGTTTAGTTTGCACTGGTGGGTAGTTAATAATTTTAAATAACACTTTTAAATCTAGAATTGTATGCAATGTTTGAATTTCAGTGGCATAGCGTAAGTCAGTAAGTCTTATTAACAAATTCTTTTTATCTGTCCATCCATCAGTGTTGATTTTTATTTTCTGTTAAGATTTTTGCTGTAAAATGGTAACTAAATAATAATAATAATAATAATTATTATTATTATTAATGTATTTATGGGGTTTTTATATGTTACATAAACACATACATTCAGCAATTTCCAGTACTAAAAGATTGTAAAATGACGCCAAACAAGCACTGTAACAGAGAATGTGTATCAAGGTTATACATATTAGTTTTCTTAAACCATGTAAATCCTGTATTATTATTATTAGAGTTGTTCTTGAACCTTATCTTTTTTTTTACATTGTTATAATTTTACATGATATCAATAGAACAAGACAAATATTAATAGAGGGCCTGATGTAGAGTTGTGTGTATTTTAGTTCGTGTAGATACACAACACATAATCAACTAGCTGTTGAGCTAGGCGCTCATTTTTGTAAAGGCTGCAGTTTTCCATCTGTATTTTCCATGCCTCGTAGTGTTCTGAGAACATAGGTTAGCATATGTCTAGACTGTACACATAATTGCACATGTGCATATGTATGTTTTTGCAGTTTATGGAAGAAAATACAGTTTTCCAGTAAGTCAAGTGGTGGAATTAACTAAATATCAGTTCCAAGTATGTTTGGATCTAATTAACCATTTGTTGTATCCCTATAGGAGGCCATGTGACTGTAACAGATCTTCCTCATATACTTCCTCAGATTGAGAAAAATGTGTCAGCCAATGTCCCTTCCGATCATCATCTTAACGTTTGTGCTCTGTCATGGGGACTGGACCAAGTGCACTTTCCCCGAGACTATGACTTTGTTGTTGGAGCGGACATTGTGTACTTAAAGGAGACCTATGACCTTCTGCTTCGCACATTGCAGCACCTATGTGGACCTCACACCATCATATTGCTGTCTTCAAAAATGAGGGAGGAGCACGGCACATTGGACTTTTTCCAGAATATCCTCCCTCAACATTTTACTTTAGAACTTGTGAAGACAGATGTGGAGAAAAACATAAACCTCTATAGAATTGCAAGATTAAAAACCTAAAGGAAAAGAGTATATTAAAAATGGACACAGTCCGGAATCAAAAACTAAAAATAGATGGACACAATCTCAAATCAAATTCCATAAAAGCAAACTGTCAACATTAGCAGTGAATTAGTGGACTTTGCTGCTAAAAAAGTCTACTTAGGAGGACATTATATTTTTAAATCTGTAAATACAGAAAAAAAATGAAAATCATTTAAAACATTTTAGTCCTTTTTTTAATGTGTAAATCAATTCATAGTTAAGATCTAAAGATCTGAATACCAGATTTTTGCACACAATTCCTACTTATCAAAGTTGATCTAGCCAATTTTATGCTCCTATTTAATATACAATTCTTAGTGTAAAGATGGACGTATCAGTTTGCTGAGATGTGAAACAGTCTGTTACAGGTGGTTGTTTTTAATAGTGATGAGGTAAATTACACTTGAAGAGAAAGAAAACTTTTTTTTTACAATTCATTTTGTAATTGTTCACACAAATACCAAAGTATTTCTAATATTTGACATTTTTAAGTTTGGAATCTGTTAATGCTTTTTATGAAATGGACATTAAAGACCTGGTCTCTCGGTTTCATAGTTTTGTTTTTATAATGGGGAAACGTATGTCCATTTTAGGAGTGATATGTGTGCTCACTTGATAATTATAAAATAACTTTGATGTATGAACATTAACAGGTTTGTTTCTTGCAACTAAAGTACATGCGTGTTTTTGAATGCTGGTCACAAGCCCATTCACTAACCACCAGTTCATTAGTCTGGCATAACTAACAAGAAAGGTTTTTTTTTCTCTACTAACAGATGCATTAAATTAATTTGTAAATGTAATTGTTCTTTTTTTTTTTCTTTTTTTTGGTACAGTTTTCTAATAGCAGTTACTGCTCTAAAAATATAGAAAGAATATTTGAATCACAGCCATCATACATTCATTTCTGATTTATTTCTGATTTCTGATTTGTCTCAGCAACACTGCCATAAACCAGTAACAGACTATACCGTCTATTTGTAAAATAAAACGCAGAAATGCCCGTTACAGATATTTGCGCAAATATATGATAAGCCACCAGCCACCGTCAAGGCCTTTCTGCATATAGTGGTCCTAACTCTAACAATGAGAGTCCCAATATTGGGTCATATACGGTGCATCCGGAAAGTATTCACAGCACTTCACTTTTTCCACATTTTGTTATGTTACAGCCTTATTCCAAAA
Source organism: Limnodynastes dumerilii (assembly GCA_011038615.1). Classification (NCBI taxonomy): domain Eukaryota; kingdom Metazoa; phylum Chordata; class Amphibia; order Anura; family Limnodynastidae; genus Limnodynastes; species Limnodynastes dumerilii. The sequence continues at coordinate 394,168 of WWET01001138.1, read as the reverse complement.
TGGAATAAATTCATTTTTCCCCTCAAAATTCTATACACGGCATTACATATACATCCCATTACGGCAATGTGAAAAAGTTTTTAAGAGATTTTTGCAAATTTATAAAAAATCAAAAAACCAAGAAATCACATGTTCATAAGTATTCACAGACTTTGCTCAATACTTTGTTGATGCACCTTTGGCAGCAATTACAGCCACAAGTCTTTTTGAATATAATGCCACAAGCTTGGCACACCTATCTTTGGTCAGTTTCGCCCATTCCTCTTTGCAGTACCTCTCAAGCTCCATCAGGTTGGATGGGAAGCATCGGTGCACAGCCATTTTCAGATCTCTCCAGAGATGTTCAATCGGATTCAAGTCCCGGCTCTGGCTGGACCACTCAAGAACGTTCTAAGAGTTGTCCTGAAGCCACTTCTTTAATATCTTGGCTGTGTGCTTAGGGTCGTTATCCTGCTGACAGAT
>WWET01001138.1:376900-387423 GCA_011038615.1 Limnodynastes dumerilii | reverse complement strand
CATCAAGGCCTGTCTGCATATGGTAGTCCTAACTCTAACAATGAGAGTCCCAATGTTGGGTCACATATATATGTTTTTAAATTGAGAGCCAAACTTACCTCAGGAGACACCCCTTAAAGTCTCTAAAATAGCTTCTGTGGAACAACACCCCCTCTCAGCTTCTGCTCCCAAACAGTACAAACTTTTTCTGTGGCTAGCGGATTAACCCCTGCCTTTCATGCACCTGTTTGCATTTACCTATAAATTTATTTATATAATTCCATCAAATTATGTAGCACTTTATAATAATAACAATCATTATAAAACATGACTGAATAGTAACAGACTGGGGTGCTGATTCAGAGTTGCACACACACCTTTTTTTTAGGTGCAAGTGTAGACCTGGGCAATACCATATTGAACGGAGGAAGGAAATTTTAAATTGTGAAACTAGAATTAGAATTAAGAGGTGAAGTTTTTTAGCTCAATTGTAATTCATAGATTAAAATAAAGCTATGCAGTATTTTAGCTCTATATGCAAAAGTAAAAGTATTTTCCCTGCCTGCAAAAGAATAAAATTAATTAGAACCCCTTACTTTGCAAAATGGTTTAGCCGAACTGTAAACTTTCACCTGTTTTACCCATACTCCCAAACTCTGAATCAGCCCCCTGGTGAGTAACAGAATCCTGCTTGCAAGCTTACACTGTAGGATAATGGGTCTGATACATAAAAGCAGGTGATTATAAATCACACAATGGACCAACCAGGTTGATGGTAAATGTGCTCAGTGCTCTGTATGATCTAGTCACACATCAGTGTTAGCGATTAAACAGCTCTCAACATTGAACAAGTATAGTAATGATTAAAATGATTAGAAACCTTTTTGCATGTGTTACATACACATGGACACACATAATTACAGAATGATCCAGAACAGTATGAGTATTTACACATTGATTTCACTGATTTCTGCAAGTAGCAGAATCATTGTTCTTTTTGGCCTAACACTAGTTTTGGTCAAACTGTGTTTAAACCTGGTAAATCATATTAAGGGCTGAGCTGCCAGATGCAACTAGCTATTTTGGAACACTGAGAGCCTGATAAGAGTACATTAAGGGCCAGATTCACTTAGCTGCAGGAAGGAAATGTTGAGATGTAGCAAACAATCAAATTCTAGATGACATTTTCTAGTATGTAATAGAAAAGTTAGAGCTAGAATCTGGTTGCTATGGGCAATAGCTCCACATTTATTTTCCCGCAGCTTAGTAAATCTGGCCCTTAGTGTTTTTACAGGTAATATTTTTAGGTGCTCAATACAGGTGAAATGATATTACAATTAAATCTAATTATTTAAATCAATATAAATATATAATAAGCAAAACACAATTAATAGATAAATAAATAAATCAAATCAAATCAAAAGCAGCTGTAATAAAAAGGATGCCAACCTTAATGTTTTTACACCTAGCTTTACATAAAGTCATCATTGTTACAATTCAGGCAAAATATGTTGTAGGCTTTGAGCAGCAGGTGGAGCCCAGTAGCTGTTGCATGTGATATTGAAGCCTTGCAAACTACTTTAACTCAAGCACAAATAATCATTCAACTGCAAGTTAGGCTACCTACATGGCATTAAAGCTGGGTACACACCTATACAGAATAAAAATACCACCACATAGACAGGATAGGAAAAAGCACACTAATTTATACTCCTTTCTCATCGCCGCTCCGGCAAAATCCTTGGTCTGTGAACCTGGGACACTTGTTGCCAGGGCAATAGTAAACTAATTACAGTAATCAAGTAATTTCTGTGCAATCCGGGTTGAAAAACCCAACTAGCGCCTTTCACATTGTACCCCTACCCAAGTCGGACTTGGGAATGACCTTTCTTTTGTCCTAGGTCCAATTCCCGGACCCTTTCACACTGCACCTCAACCCAGGTTGTTGCTGCTTGCCCCGCCAATAACCCGGGTTTTTGGGGCAATGTGAAAGGGGTATTAGAGGTGCACAATTCCTAATGATAATTAGCAAGAGTGTCAATTCCTCATAGAAACCACAAATATAAGTTAAAAGATATTTCTTTAATGACACAGTAACTTATATCACAAAAGGGCGAAATTTATCACATTATACATAAACATCCGTTGACCAACTGCATGAGAAATACAAAGCACATGTAAGCATACATTGCGAGTCCCTGCTGCGATGTTATACATTGCAAAATAGGGACAGACGATAGTGTCTTTTCAGCTGTCCCTATTTCGAATGTGTAACACTGCAAAAAATTTTTAAATGAATGGGTGAGTATACGATTCACATAATCACCCATTTATTTTCTAAAAACCGTGCCGCCGCTGGACCACACCACTGGAGCGGTGAGTAACTCCGGGGACTCAGGGTCAGGCTGCTGGAGGGGATACTTAGGGTTAGGCTGTGGGGGGTGATTTAGGGTTAGGCTGTGGGGGAGTGACTTAGGGTAAGGGAGTAGGGAAGCCTTACTTTTCGGAGCACCGAAACACTTTTAACTGCAAACTGTATCAAATATAATTCACAACTCTGAATCTGCCCCTAAAAGTTCAAAACGGTGCAAAATAATGTTTTAAATTTTGACTTTGATATATACAAATATATTGTGAAAATAAACATTAGTTCTACTAATAAATAGTAATTTGATTGTGCATATTTCGCCCTTTTTTAGTGCATATTTGCATGCATATTTCGCCCTTTTTTAGTACATATTTGCATGCATATTTTGATAGTGCATATAATCCTATGTCTACTAGTAATCATACTCCTATTGGCTAGATTTACTAAACTACGGAAAAGTTGAGCTGTTGCCCATAGCAACCAATCAGATTCTATATCTTACATACTACAGAAAGTAAACTGGAATCTGTTGGTTGCTATGGGCAACATCTCCATTTTTCCTTTTCGCAGATTAGTAAATTTACCCCTTAACATCTACTTAAAAATGACATATTTGATCAAAAATGTTTGTAGTTTTATCCCATCCTATACAGACAATCAGATGAAGGAAAGTGTGCTATGTTGGTCAGCTCGTTAGAATTAGAGGCTGCTATCAATGATTACAATATGATTATGGGAACCTAATGCAGCATCACAGCGAACACAGTTTCACTGCACTACGTCCTTTTGCAAACAAGAGCTAGGTGGTCATATTTTCAGGTCCTCATCTAACCTCCTGCAGTGCGAAGTATACTAAATCAACTCTCTGTCCTCAGCAAGATGGCCCTGATACTGAGACTCAACGGAAGTATAATGTGGACCTCTAGTGTTTGTAACTAAACGATACGCTATGGTGTGATGTCATCATTCCGCGCACTGTCATTCATCTCGAAAAGGAATGGCTGCTTTGGCAGGAGTCCTGCGCTTCAAGGTGAGCCATGTGGTAATGAGTACTGAGATGAATGAATGTGTAATGGCTGGGCTTTAATATTGCTGTCTTTCTGTTCTCAGCAGTTGCTCTCCTGGCAGCAGACTGGGCTCTTCCACTGCGGTGCCCGGCTCTTGGCAGCAGACAAGGAGCTTTTAGTGAAACTGAGGAAGAAAACGGGTTACACCTTTATTAATTGTAAGAAAGCGCTAGAAAAGTTCAACAATGACTCCAAGCAGGTAAATGTCACCAGGACGAAGCTCAGATAGTCCCTTACTGCCACAGCCTGTCATCACAGAGGGTAAAAGTGACCTTTATAAGTGTGGTGTTCTTATGACAGGCAGCAAATATGCAATGCCTATTGATACAGTAAAATGGAATTGTTTGTATGTATGTGTAAGCAAATTAAAATAATTAAATAAAAACTGTTATTTGATGCCTAAAGGCAAATAAAAAACGCACAACTAGCCCGTCTCAGGGAAACTCACTGGTAGCCATTCTTTCTGGATATATGCATGAAATTTACTACTTTGGTTGTTCCCAAGACATGTCTTTTGACCATTTTACTTCTGTTTCTCTATAAAGGCAGAGGATTGGTTAAACCAGCAGGCCCAAAAAGAAGGTTGGAGCAAAGCTTCAAAGTTACAAGGAAGAAAGACCGCTGAGGGTCTTGTGGGCTTGCTGCAAGAAGGAAACACTGCAGTGATGGTGGAAGTAAGTAAACACAGTGCATGAGCTTATGTAAAAGTGGTGAGCTAATCAACATTAACAGTGTTATTTCTACCTAAAACAAAAATTAACCTTGGTCTGATAATTTTCACCAGTTCATGGCATCTAAACCCTGTATAATCTGGTGATAATCTAGCCTGTTTCTTCCCTTATTAGTGTGCAGAGATCAGCACCTCTGTTACAGATTAGCTGCGATATGTGTCCAGGCACATGGGGCCGGATCCAGACCTACAGGCTTGTTACGTTTGTTAGCGTAGCGTATTCATGCCAGCATAATTACTATGCAATCCCCTCGATCGTACGAACTTTGGCCGTTTTACTCTTGCCAAACCCTACCTTAACTTTTCAAAGCGTAACCACTGACGTACGTAAAGGGGTGTAGTACGTAAGTGCCTAAGCACGCCCATACTGTACGATTTAAATACCTCATCCTGCCTTCCAAAGCGTAATTACAGGTGTCGTATGGCTGTTGCTCCCCTTTGTTCGTAGTTACGTTGATACGAGGCTGGTACGTACGTTCAGAGTTACATGCCGTAATATCTGCCACGCGCACGCTCAGTACATACGAAACAGCGCTTTACGTCCCCGGCTACCGTAAATACGCTAGCGTACGTAGCTCAGGATCTGGCCCATGGTCTCTACCTTGTATTGTGCAATACATTTAGTACACATAGTAGTTTAAATTGCAGCTAGCTTTCCCGGTAAAAAAAAAAAAATGATTTGCTTCTAATGTGTAGCAATGATCTAATGACATTAAATGTGATGTTTACATACGGCCTGAGTGTCTGACCATTATGACAGATGCAAATATTCCAGGGTCCCTGCATTATCACATCAATACTTACATCCTGTATATACAGTAGATTTTACTCGCCTTGTAGCGCAGAAACTGTGATTGGCGTTTGGTGTAGCTATCCATTCACATTTTACATATATAGTATATTGATTGGTTGGAAGCCATTATTTTTTGACTGGTATTAAACTGAGGAAAGGCAGGTGAAAAGGACTTCAAGCTTAATAACTGTGAATGGTAACATAGCTTTTATGTCCATGTTCCTTTGTATTTTGAGTTGGTCAACTAAAATCAGTGTTGTGCTCTATCTTTGTTATTAGATGTACATATAGACTTTGTACCACAGTATCACAAAGTGTTATAAAACACATCTATTAAATCCAGCAGCATATACATTTTTGAAGTTCTAATCTCATGTTACTTAGTGAACTGGCATCTTCACTCTGATCTAATGTCATGTTGAGGAGTAGATACCCAGATACTGCAGTAGCTTCTACTAATTTCAGTTTATCCTGAAAAGATTGACTACTTAGTAAGAGCTTGAGATGTGTGAAATCTGTGTAAGGTCACTGCTTTTCATCATGCATGCATTTTTTCTTCCATGTGAAGAATTTGTAGTTGTGATGACACCTTATTATTTATTGATTTCATTGAACTTAGACATTTACTTGTTATAGTTAACATCTAAATTAAGCTCTATATATTTTTAGGTGAGCTGCGAGTCAGATTTTGTTGCCAGGAATGTGAAGTTTCAGCAGCTGGTTCAGCAAGTTGCTCTGTCTACATTGAAGCATTCTCGGAGTGTGGAACAGAACCAGTCTTCATACATTAAGGTGAGCGTAATGGGTGTTCTGAAAGAGCTCAAACAGACAAGCACTGTTTTCCACTGTATTGCAAATAGAACTACTCAGAATAAACTGGTGAAGATGGAAAGTTTCAAATGAAAATAATCATTTCTGCTTTTCTTACTGACTTTTTTTGCTTTTGGTGTAGAGAAAGGGACTTTATAGGAAACCGGAGACTAAACAAGCTTGATGATTTGCCTATGTACAGCAATTTATGAAGATAGCTAATGGATGAGAATAGAGAAGGTTCTCTGCATTATACAAGCACACAACTTTCAATATTTCTCCAGCACCCACACAGTATTGTACATGCAATATGCTGTGTTACGTAATACTACTTCACCTGTTATCAACCTCAAGTTCATTATACTTTACACTAGGAAGTGACATACTGACCCCATTCTTCCTATCAAAACTGGGTAGAACAGGTGTTGAGGATAGGTTCAATATACAACTTGTAGATTCATCATTCATACTATATGTCAGCAATACCATAGAGCAGGTGTTCTCAACCAGTGGTACTAGGACTACTATCAGGTGGTATTCAGGGAAACTGGGTAAGGTTGTAAGGAGATATGATACCAAATGGGTGAGGACATAATTAATAAAATACCCTGTGGGGCATATGTAGAAAATGCACTGTGTTTTTGATTATATTATTGTTTCCCCGAGGAAAGGTTTAAATAAATCTGAAAAGTTAGAAATGTTAGCTTGACATCTTATTCATTTTTTGGAGTGCCATACACTTCATTCAAGTTTTATATAAGTGGAGACCTTGATCCGTATTCACACCTTCGGCTTTTTAGGTGCGTAGATATTGGAAACGTATGTGTAGTAGGTCATTAACGCAATCTACGTACCAGTTATATAAATATATATAATTGTATACAGTGCAAGGATACCGGTACTCACATAAAACATCTAGATAATGCTCCTGGTGCTCACTTGTAAATACCAAGTAACCCAACAAAAAAGAGCCGCTCTGGAGACTTTTGAAAGTAATTGTATATCCAGCTCTTTAGATAAGCTAATTTTTTGCATCATATACATATCATGTTGAAATTATCAGACGTATCAATTTTCATCAGGGAGGGTTTTCATTTCTTTTTCATTTCTCTGAAAATTTAAACGTCTGATCTTTTCAACATGATATGTATATGATGCAAAGAATTGGCTAGAGGTTGATTGCTACTCCCCCCACTGCCATAGAGAACATCCAGGCTAGTGCACAGCCACTTTCCTTCTCAGTCTGTCAGAGCAACTGCCTCAGTGAGTCCCAGCAGCATATTTCACTTTCTTTTAGTCTTTAGTATATGAGGCTATTACTCATAAAATGCTGCATGGCTTCAGCAGTCTTTAATGGTGTGCGAAAAACATATTTAACTTTTCCAGAGTCGCAGAGAATTATCGGGCTATCTGAATATTTTATTTGCTTCGCTTTTTTCTTCACACTATTCTAGGTCACCATTGCCTTCTATTTTTTGTTATTTCTATACTTATGTCTTTGTTTTATTGTTAAAGGCTACCCTGTTTGAAGAGGAACTTTTACAGATGAAGACAGACGAGACTTCGCTTAAAGATGTCCTTGCAATGACAATTGGTATGTACATTGTACGCTTAAGGTTTTTTTGTATTTATTGGATTTTACCTTATACTTTTTTATTTTACTTTTATTCATTTGTGTATTTTGAAGGAAAACTTGGAGAAAACATGTTATTCAGAAGAGCTGCGTGGATAACTGTTCCATCTGGTATGTTCATTGGTTCCTATGTTCATGGCACGCTACCAGCAGATCTGCCATCCTTGGCTAACATGGCATTTGGCAAATATGGATCATTAGTTGTATGCAATATAACAGATGCAAGTAACAAAAGTAACCTCTCTGAGCTTGGTCGTAGATTGGGCCAGCACTTAGTAGGCATGAGCCCTGTGACTGTAGGGTCTCTGGAAGATGAGTCTACTGGGGAGACAGAGACCAGAATGTTGGCCCAGCCTTTCCTACTGGAGCCCAGTCTAACTGTAGGACAATATCTGCAGCCCCATGGAGTACAAGTGCTGGATTTTGTGCGATTTGAGTGTGGAGAGGAAACACAGTCTACAGATGCAAGTCAACCGCATTGAGCAACTATTCCCCATTGAGAAATGTCATTATATATCTATATCTTTTTTTTTTTTTAATAAACCAAATGTTATGAGTACTTGATTTAATTGTATTCAGTAAATCATTTCAGCAGACAAACTGCTCCATCTTGAAGACATTTTCTGCTGGCGTGTGCCCTAGTTTTTTTTTTTAAAGCGGTCTGTGATATTAGATCCACATGGGCTTCATGCATCTAGCAGTGTGTCATTGTATATATTCATTTGCAGATAGTGTTTGAATGATCATCTTTCTTGCATTTTAATAACTTGCTTTATGTTATCACTTATGGTGTATAATTTTTGGAACGGGAATAATTAAAAACAAGCCCATCCATTCTCTTCTAAGTAAGTTGTACTCACTGCTCACTGCTTAGTTCTGTACCTAGAAGGCAAGTTGCAATAGACTGAAGTCTCATTACTATAAAATGAACTACATCTTGCTCCATTAAAAATACATGGGAAATATGCTTTATTAATAATGGCACCATTAAAAAAAATCATAAACAATAGTAACTTAATTCCTGTATGTTACATGTAATAATGAAATGCATTGACTTAAAAATGGTGATACCAGTGCTTTGCAAAGCAAAGGAGTACCAAAAGCCTATTTCCGATTATGTAGCATCTGGACATTACCTAGCAGAGGTAAAGATTTTAAATAGAGGTACTATGGAATATATTGTGTATGCGGTATCAGAATAATGTATGCACTGCCATGCTCAATTACTGCATATTGGTGTTTTAAAACAAACAGGTGATCTTTGGTAATGCCCAAGGTTCCGTGGGCAGCAGTTTAGAATAGCCCCTGGCTCTTTTTCATGTTTATCTGTTTCCATGAAGGTAAAGCACAGAATTGTGTCTTGCTGATCCCAAAGACAACTACAAATTCCTGGTCTGAAAGATGCATCTGTTGGAAAGATGGAAAGTTACAGACATTAAACATCAGTTGTTACTGTAAATTGTGAGATCATTTTGTTTTTCAAACCTGTACAAATCAGTAGACAGATCAAACTGAAGATGAAAATGAATTGCATATATAGCCCAATAACACAAAGTTTGATATCAGTGATATAGTACTGATTTTGTGAAAACTTTGAAATAAAACCGAAGCTTTCAATTCTCTAATTGTAGCAATGGAATGGATCCAGATCCCAATTTTCTCCTCTTTTTAGTGTTTGTTATCAGATTTTGTGTAAGCATGCGTGCTACCCGATCATAACCCAATGCACTCTATTCAGACTTCCAACAAATGATTTGACTTTTGACATCTGCTTCTAAGTTGGCGTGACCTGCTATTAAATTGCACAGTATAGGGGTGCTACTGGATTGTGTATGGTTCCAGATCTCTGAACCACTGCCGCTGTTTTTTGCAGGAGACGGAAACTTAAGGTAGGGTATAAGTGTCAGAAGTCTGTTGTTCATGTAAAAGACATGGTGTGATCACTCAGATCTTTGCATCTTATACCACTAATATATCCCAGTGGAGCCTCCAGAAATAATTAAAAGTACTCTTTTGTGAGTATACAGTATGTAGCAATCAGTCTTCATTAGAACTATGGAAAGGAAATGCCCCAGCAACAGACTATACCATTCTATCTGTAAAATAAAATGCAGAAACGTCAAGTTACATGTTACACGTTTGCAAATATGATAAGTCCCCAGCCACTTTCAAGGCCTTTCTGCATATGGTGTGTGTGTGTGTGTGTGTTTTTTTTTAAATTGAGAGCCAACTTACCTCAGGAGACACCCCTTAAAGCCTCTAAAATAGCTGCTGTGGAACAACACCCCCTCTCAGCTGCTGCTCCCAGACATGCTTCCAAACAATATACACACAAAATGGAAGTTGTTCAATCAATTTCAAGGTAAATGCAAACAGGTGCATGAGAGGCGGGGGAATCTGCTAGCCATAGAAACACAGGGAAAAAATGCCCCAGGGTTAGTTAGCTCTCACTAAAAAAATAAATACATTTGGGCCTTTCTCTGCCTATTGAATTTTGAGAAATTAGCACTAGATAATTAAGTTTATATTACATAGTTACATAGTTGATGAGGTTGAAAAAAGACAAAAGTCCATCAAGTTCAACCTATTTAGGATCTCCTGCGATCCCTATCTTTATATTGGAAGTTAATCCATATAAAGCAACCTCAAAACTGTTGCAATCCTAAGATAAATAAATACATACATTTCTGCCTGGCTCCACTACTGTCCTTTATTTAAATTAGCGGTCCTGGTAACACTGAATGTCCTTTTCTGCTAAAAATGTATCTAATCCTTTCTTAAACCTATCCAGTGAATCTGCCATCACAACCTTTTCTGGCAGTGAATTCCACATCCTGACTGCCCTTACTGTGAAGAACCCTTTCCTTTGCTGGTTGTGAAACTTCTTTTCCTCTAACCTTAGTGGGTGCCCCCTTGTCCTGTGTACAGTCCTTGGGGTAAAAAGTTCCTTTGAAAGTTCTCTGTATTGACCCATGATGTATTTGTATATATTGATCATATCTCCTCTTAGACGCCTCTTTTCTAAAGTAAACATGTCTAAACTGGCTAGCCTTTCCTCATAGCTCAATGACTCCATACCCTTTAACAATTTTGTTGCCCTCCAATATGTCTTTTTTATGGATTGGTGCCCAGAACTGAACTGC
>WWET01001138.1:356247-376843 GCA_011038615.1 Limnodynastes dumerilii | reverse complement strand
GTAAAGGCACAGGGGTATTCTGCTAGCCACAGAAACACAGGAAAGAAAATGCCCCAGCAACACTGCCATTACCAGTAACAGACTATACAATTTTATCTGTAACATAAATCGCAAATATATGATAAGCCACCAGCCACCGTCAAGGCCTTTCTGCATATGATGGTCCTAGCTCTAACAATGAAAATCCCAATGTTGGGTCATAAATACGTTTTTAAATTGAGAGCCAACTTACCTCAGGAAGCATCCCTTAAAGCCTCTAAAATAGCTGCTGTGGAACAACTCCCCCTCTCAGCTGCTGCTCCCAGACAGTACACACAAAATGGAAGTTGTTCAATCAATTTCAAGGTAAATCAAGGTAAATGCAAACAAGTGCATGAGAGGCGGGGGAAAATGCCCCAGGGTTAGTCAGCTCTCACTAAAAAAATAAATAAATTTGGGCCTTTCTCTGGCTATTGAATTTTGAGAAATTAGCACTAGATAATTGAGTTTATATTGTTCTATACATTGTCTTCATTTCTTCGGGTTAAGTGGACCTATATAAGTGAATTATCCTGCAGCAGTTTATCTGTGCTAGGTTTGTTACCTTGTTTGTATTGCCGCATTACTGAGCTTTGGGCCGGTTCACCAGTTGTCTTCCTTTAGACCAATTTTAGTAGGTACTAACCACTGCATACTGGGGACTACACACAAGACCTGCCGTTTTGGAGATTCGCTGACCCAGTGGTCTAGCCATCACAATTTGCACCTTGGTCAATTTGCTCAGATCCTTACAATTGCCCATTTTTCATGCTTCCATCACAATAACATAAAGAAATGACTTTTTGCTTGCTGCTGTATATATCCCACCCCATTGTGACAAGATAATGTTATTCACTTCACCTGTCAGTGGTTTTATTGTTTTGGCTGATATTGGATGGTGTGTGTGAAGTTACCACATCAGTTTCTACAGATCTGTCACATATGAAAATTAAAATATGAGTAATTGAATGCAAAGCCAATTATTCATACTATAATGTAAACAGATCATGGCCTCTGTGGTCAGCATTCCCACAAGTCATCTTACCTCTCTCTTGGCAGGATCCACACCTTCTGGTAGCTCTTCTATTTGCTTCCCTTTCAAGGCATCAAGGGGTAAGAAAGGGTAGTAAGTCTTTACTGGGGCTGGAATACTAGGGGGCAATCCATTTACCTCCTGAAAAATTGTTAAATATTACTTTATGCAGCGGTTTTCTTTATAAAATGAATGCGTGATAATTATTGTATGCACAATTTTATTAACTAATTCTGGGAAAGCACCAGTAGGTGCAGGGGCATTTTAAGAAGTGAGGGGGCCCTTGTGCAGGTTTTGTACATGGGTGCCCCCCCCTCCTTACCTGAGACAGGACTCTCCCGATTCGCGGACCTTAAAAGGGGCGGAGCCTAACAGCACTGTAAGTCCGTTACAGACTCATTTGGCATCTATTTCCTCCCTTAGAAGATCTTAGAGGGAAGAAATAGATGCCGAATGGACCCCTTCCCCTGCCAACCCTGGGTGCAGGATGAATGCCACAGGGCCCCCTGTTCTGAGCAGCACGTGTGCACTGCACCCCCTGCACCCATTATAGATATGCCTATGAGTAGGTGCAAGGCTTTTAAAGCGACCAAATATAGCCCAAGCAACTTACTATAGTGGGGAAAGAGAGACATGATGTATGCGTTTAATTGAATGTTATCTCATACAAATGTTTACATGTGTGCTTGGAGCTGCAATGCTGCCAAGCAATTCTAATCTTATATGGAAATAAGCATAGTAACACTTACCTGTGTAATTTTCCGTATTACTGCTGTATCACCAAGTTCCTTTTTCAGTTGCTCATATGATTTGCCACCCTACAGAGGAATAGGAGGCGAGAGTTGATTAGGATTGTTATTATTATCGTTTGTTTATAAGTCGCCAAGAGGTGTCCGCAGCACCGTACAAAATAAATCAAAATACAGCACCGACATACAGGGCAGGGATGGACAGCATAGTACATGATAAAATACAATATAAATATAAAAATATTACAAAAATACAATAAAGTGAAGCACGCACAGACAGCAAGGCAAAATGCAAGGTGTCGCTTGGTAGATCAGGGAGCAGGGGATAGAGTGCAGTGAGAGGTTGATAGGGAGTCACCAGGTGGGGATGGGGTAAAAGGGAAGTATAGGGGGACAAGAGGGTACGAAGTGAGGGGGAGTGGTGGAGGAGGAAACAACACTAGGATGGAGGGCCCTGCTCACATGAGCTAACACACTAAGTGGGGGAAGGAAGTGGATTGCTGGTGTGAGCGGAGGAGATGGGGAACGAAGGAAAAAAAAAAAAGGGATGGATGTAGGATGCAGTGAGGATGTTCTAACAGTGTTAAAACTTACACTCCATTTAAATGGATCCCAAGCCAGAAACCAGCCTGTAAAGTTTGGTGGTTCAAACCCCTGTTTAACAAGGAGCATGGGTGTTTCTGGGTCTCGCTCACCGGGGTGAGTCCTTAAGTAATCCATAGCCGTCACTGAGGCTTCTCTCTTCTCAATCTCATTCGCTTCTGACCCAATCCATAGGAATATCTTGGTGAAGAGAAATAATAATTTCATCTTATTGCATTAATACAAGTATATTATTAATATTTTAAATCTCTAGAGAACTAGTGATTAACATATGATTAAGTCTAAATAAGTTTTGTAACGTATTAATAGTGCCAATCTCTGATTTAATAATACCTCATATGAAATTTGCAATACATTTATGAGCTGACAAAACATAAAAAAAAAACCAAAAAACTAAAAATACTGCACTATACTACATGAAAAAACCTTGACACAATACAACATTGGGCTTTTTTTTAATACTATCAGATCTCTTAAAAAGATTTAATCCCTGAAGTCCCAAACCCAGAACCAAGTGAATTATCTAACTACCTACTTGCTGTTTTTTTTCTTACCTGGTCCCACGTGTCCAAAAGCATAACATCCGTGGGGTCAAGATCATCTTGGGTGAAGTCTGTGACTTCAGTTACTATAAAGCGTCCAGTCTTGTTAGAGCAATCAAACAGGCGTGGATGAACATCTGATACCGATTGCTGAAGCCTGTCAAATATTAAGAATGTTACTTCATAGAAGCTTATTTACTTAATATACATTACACTAAATAATTATATACAATAATAATAATTGATTTAGACTAATGTTCCATGGCAAGTTCCCATATCTGGAATGGAGATATGTATCTATATATGCAGAAAGTGGATTATATAGACAATGTATTAATGTCCACATTTAGTTTTTTCATATTACGACCATTAACATCTTCTCTTGCAATCACCAAGAACTGTTTTTGAGTAAATAAACCTCAAATTTACAAGAGTGATAGGGCGGAGTTTAAAAGAAGGGTAAATCAGGTGGAAAGGTGCATGCAGTTTGCTTTTATACCTGGCCTATTAAACATCGTCTCTAATACTGTTTGCAACACATAAAATTTGCCCTCCCAGCGAGTGTAACTATCCTCCTGGCTTAATCTTATTTTTAAACTCTAGATCTGGTCCAATGAGCCTAATAAGTTATAATCATATTACAAAGCATGGAAGTGTTTTGTGGTTGTATAACAATGAATGATATTAAGCTGGCAGTCGTGATTTCACATTGACCACATAAAATTGTTTCCTATCAGTAATAATAATAATATAATAATTATATCAGACTGTAACATCCAGTTGTGCTTATTTTGGCTCTCTGAACACAGCACAAACAGATAGCAGATCCCCACCACGTCCACACATCAGTGTGAGCTCTCAGGTTAACAGTCCCATCGCTCACATGCACCTTTGTGCACTTATTGTGCTTGGAGCAGTTCCAGAGCTACGAGTGCAGTGGAGGTGGGGATCTGATGCTAAATCTCTGCTATATCCAGACTCCTTTGCGGGCCAGGAGAGGCTGCTCCCCTCTGTCATAAGTAATTCCAACACCAGACACCTACATTAAGACATCTGCACTGCTCTTACGTAAAATGAGGATGACTCAATACAGCGGAGGGTGCTTAACACCAAGCCATCCGCATCCTGTCCCTGTCTAAAATGCTGCCAGCATGGAACGCTGGATCCAGAGGAACGATATCTATACCAGGAATGCGGCGCATGCACAATCACAAAATGCAGGTCTTTTCTGATCCCAGTAAAGGGAAACCTCCCTTTTGTGGAGGTCTGGATCCAGTTCATTAGTCTGGATTGCACCGATTGTGTTCCAGTCATGTGGCTTGTATGCAGGGCCGCCGTCAGAAAATACAGGGCCCAGGACACAGCTGTGGGGCTGTCACTGGGGCTGTCATTGGTCACGTCACATAGGGGCAGGGTGCCGTGGACCTGCTTTAACAGCGGGCCAGTGCGCAGGGAAGCTCTTCCCTGCCCATTGGTTCACTACTGAGCAGCAAGTATCGGCGGTAGGACTCTACTGCTGCAGAGCTAGGTAAGTATCGACAGGCCCCCATCAACTCTGGGACCAGGACAATAGTCCCGGCTGTCCCCCCCTGATGGTGGCCCTGCTTGTATGTATGTGCATGGGCAGATTATCAAAACATAGATATCACAATCCCACCGTTATTATTATTAGCCTTATTAATAATAATCTTATTATAGTAAAGTCATCAAAGACCATTTGATACCTCTTGTCATTGGCGTATGGGACCTTTCCACCCAGAATCTCCCAAAACTGTACAGTTTCCTGTCCTTCTGCTAATGTCTCCTCATTTCCATCAGACAAAACGGCTGCCAGCTTCTTGGCCATTTCTCGCTCATCTCCACTTGAACCCTATGCAATAAATACAAACATTTATGTAGATGTGCTTGTAATATACTGTATATATCTAATGAGAAATGACTTGATCCATCAAGTCAAAGAAAATTAAAACCCTGATCAAAATAACCTTTGGTAGGGTTTTCCTTAATGTGCATGGGCCTGATCCAGAGCAACGCTCGCAAGCGAGCGTACGCTCATCGTAAGCGAACTTTCGGCAAAAAATTCGCAATGCGCATGCCCAGTATGACAGGTTCCGGTCGCCCGCGCGTCATGAGCGAATAGCGGGCGTATCGTTAGCGTATTTTTCGCTCGCCGAGCGTATTTTTTTACGATGGTCGGCTGGGCGCCCGTTTTACTACAGGGAGGCGGGGATAGCCATTTAAATTGTACAGTATGGGCGTGCTAAGCGTATTTTCTCAGCGTATTCTCTGCGAATTTTCGTACGGCCGACGGTCGTACGCAGTGTAGGGTATAGCCGCCGTAAGCAGGGACTTTACTATGGGAGTGCTAGGGGCGTGTAGGTTGATACGACGAGCGTACGTTCGCATTCGCCCGTCGTTGCGAATTTTCGTAGCGCTGGATCAGGCCCCATGTCACATGAAAATGATACATAACCTAAACAGTGCCCAGCCAATAATCTGATTTAGAATTAGAAGTGAAAGCAAAAGGTGAATTAAAATTTGGTGTCCACCCTGAACACCAGGTAGTAACATAGGACAGCAGCTGCTATGACAAGTCAGAGTGGGACAGGAACAGGACAAGTTCTAAGAACGCTACTCTTTGTGGTATGTGGTACCTCTCTTACCTTATCTCCATCCACACTCCCTCCCGTCCACTCCGCTCTGCTGGTGACAGTTGCCTCAACTCCAACCTCATAACTGCTTCTCACTCCGCATCCAACACTTCTCCCGGGCCGCCCATCTCCACTGGAATAACCTACCACTTCCTATCAGGCAAGCCAGCACCCTCCAATCCTTCAAATGCTCCCTTAAAACCTACTTCTTCAGACTAGCTGACCCTTCCTCCACCTAAGCTTACCTTCCCTCCTCATCCACATCATTGTGTCTCCTGTTTATTAGCCCTCTCTCACTTAGCATGTTAGCTCTTATAAGCAGGGTCCTCCTACCTCTTGTCATCATCTCTCTACCCTGTCCTCATCTCTTCCCACCTTTTTATCTCTACTGTCTGTCTCTCTCCTTACTCGTCTGCTCCTACACACATATATCCAGATTCTTTATTTTCCTTACATATTGTTCCGCTATTTTTGTACTGTATTATATTTTTTGCTTTGCACATGTATTGTATTCCTTATTCATGTTTTTATACCCACTGTTAATTATTGTATATGTAACTACTGGCATTCCTATTGCCTCTGTATAGCGCTGCGGATACCACGTGGCGTCTTATAAATAAACGTTAATAATAATAATAATATGACCATATGAACACATGGGTAGACTAGTGTATATTCTATGAACTGGTACAGTACTTTTACCATATGCACCGGGTGCTCTGTGATGGTATGGCATAACCCCCATATACCCCCTCACTTCCAGCCCTGGTTTGTGGAATCATTTTGGGAACTGTGAGACAAAAATTGACTGCATTTGGTCATTTAAAGGTGCAGAATATCATATATCTTGCCCCAACTGTTGTTGATTTCCACACTATGGGCCAGATCATGCGCATGCGTAGTAACAATTGTACGTAATATACGTATCGGTTCGGTACGTAGATTGCGTATATACCGCATATACACAATCTACGTACCGAAACGATATGTAGATTACGTACAATAGTTACTAAGCGTGCACAGTAGCTATCTTTCAGGAAATTACGCCCGTGTGTGTAAGACACCCGTAGTTGAGGATCTGGGCCTATAAAAAGTTGTTCTGCTCTGGCATTACCAGACAATGCAGTATTCTTACCTTTCCGTACCACAAGAAATGCCCTGTCTGCGTCTTTAGCAAAAACACGTCATTAGAGTTGAGGGAAGATGCATAGGCTGGAACTTCTACTGCTTTTGTGTTTGATGGCTCCGTCCCATGAATCTGAAACAGCCTCACAGGTGGCTCTGGCTGCTCATTCCCCTTACGGGATGTCCCACCCTGCACAACAAAGAAAAACAGCAAGTGGTCACTATTATATTTACTTGCAAGGGTATAAACACTACATACATGCTACATACTATTGTATTCGGTACTATACACACTATGCAATTATCGAGGCTATAAGCCCACCTACCTGATGCTAATAACATTGGAGCAGCTTCGGTCAGGTTGTTCAGGAATGCTGAGCGATCCTATTATCGGATAGGACCTTAACCATTTTCAATGTTATAGCAAAGCGATCATATATTATGAGGGCAGGTTTAAAATGGCCATAGTTTATGCGATTTTCCCTGGCAACCAAAAATAACTGTGTGGTTGCTGGGGACATTGCATAGCTGCCACACTAAGGCTTTTAGTTGGGGTACATTCCTTGCTGATCCTAATAGATTTGGCTGCTTGAATAATCTGATTATCAGGCAGAAACATTTTTGCAGCGTTTCCAGAAAAAATGGGTCCATGTGACACTCTATACAACAGTGTCATTGTAGGATTATCGCATAGTCTATGCCCCTTGTCCCTGTTTTTGGAATCAAATCAGTGAAAATGATAAAAAGCATTAAATGCATTACATACGTAGATGGAAATTACAAGTATGGCATTCAAATGTTATTCTTCTACAGCTTTCATTGGTAGCAGCAAGAAGTAATTAAGCCATAGACAACATGGGCCGTTACGTAGATAGCATAAAATAGTTACTACGCGTGCGTAGCAGCTGGAATCGCAAAATTAGGCACATATGTAAAAAATGACGGTGTTGTGAATCCTGCCCTATGTCATCACAAGTTACTCAGTAACATTGATTTCTTTATCTATATAAGATTTTGTTCTGTATATTGTGCCTCTGTGTTGAGGTTTTATTTTTACTCTGACTGAATCTTATTAGTCTATTATAAGTCTGTATTATTATTTTTGTTTCTTTGTTTATTTCACCTATTGAGGATGGATACCCCAAGATTTCTGTTCCCAAGTCTGTTCATGACTCTCTCTTCTAGAAGATAGATCACAGAGGCTTCATAACAGAGTTCATAGCCTGGATTCGTATATTTGTCTGAGAACCTTAGCCATCCAGAACAAAGAAGTTGGGATGGGACCCCCATGTATCCCCCTGCCTCTGGTCTTGCTTTACCCTTGAAAGTTGCCCGTGGGTGCCTCACGGTCTCTAATGGGGTATATGCTACTGACTGTTGTGCTGCAGAAATAAATGAATTACTGGGTTTTAGAAGTAAATAACAATGATTATTGCAGTTGTTAGTACTACTGATAATCTGATCACTAAGTAGAAAACAAAGGCAGCTAATTACCTCAAATATGACAAGCTTTCCTTTGAAGATGGCCATGAAATGCCGGGGTTCCTTCCCCATGCACACCCGCACCTGTACTGGCTCTCCGTTAAAATCCTGGTCAAGTTGAACAGCCAGATAGGCAGAGGCTGCCAGCTCATCTTGTGATGCATGACGACCCTGTAGACGGATGGCAGAAGAATATAGAGAACAATTCTTATATCCTTCACGGTGGCTGCCGGCAACTGGTAAATTTCCAATCTTTTACATAAGAGTTACAGGAAGAAGTTTAAATTGGGACTTTAATTCAATGAAAATATGAAACTAAATGAAACAGATTTAAGGCCACAACAAGAATCAAAGTAAGTAGCAGCAGAGTGACAAATAACTCAAGGTATTACGGTAGTATACAGACCCAACTATGTACAGCTATTTAAACCCTACATTGTCAATGTTATTTATGGAATGAGGGCATAACAAATACAGTGGGGAATATGGTATCATATAATGGACCATAGATGAGCTCAATAATGAGTCTTTATTGAATGTCCTAATTTGCAGGACTGGGGCCAGAATTACTAAGCTGTGGGCAAGGAAAAGTGGAGATGTTGTCTATAGCAACCAATCAGATTCTAGCTGACATTTTCTAGTATGTAATAGGAAAGTGAGAGCTAGAACCTTGGTTGCTATGGGCAGCTTAGTAAGTCTAGGCCCTAGGGTCCTGATCTAGACAGAGGCACCAGCATAGCAATCTTTATGTACAGTACATTTGTGATGTGCATGCCCTGAACAAGAATGTTTACAAATGAGGCTCTTTATGGTAGGACACAAGTCAGTGTCTGTGATTGAAGAGGCATGGCAGGGAAGGGAAGGGTTGAACTAATGTATCCCATTTACATTAAGGTCATGTTCCCCTAAGTGAGACCAGTCCAGAAGCGAACATTTATGTAAATATGCACAATATTATTTATATATATTAGCATCAGCCACAGGGCATATCTAAGGCCAAGATGATTATGACAGGTGAGAATCCATAGCTAGCTATATGGGACCATTGGAGAAATGTTTACTCATCAACACATCCCTAAAGATATAGAAATGTTACTTATGCATTGAGATGATATCCCAGGCAAATTTGGAGAAGCATGTATTCTATTTATGACTCTATATAATGGATAATCAAGGATAAGAAGCATAAAAAACATTAGCCTAATCCTCTTGATGTGATGGGAGTCCCCGGCCAGAATTCTGCCTATTGTCTATTCTGAATAGACCTTTGGATATTTTTTTTTTTTAAATATGTGAGAATGCCGATCTCCATAATCACCCATTCATTTTCGGCCGATGCATCCGCTGTCCGCCGCAGACCCTACTGGAGAGGTGAGTAACTTCTCCGGAGACTTTTAGGGTTAGGGTTAGGCTGTGGGGAAAGGAGGGTTAGAGGGCCATGGAAGGGATGGGTTGGGGTTAGAATCAGGCTGCGGGGAAGGGAGACTTAGGGTTAGGCTGCGAGGAATGGAGGGATAGGGTCAGGCTGTGGGGAAGAGAGGGTTAAGGCTTTTAGGGTTAGGCTGTGGGGAAAGGAGGGTTAGAGGGCCATGGAAGGGATGGGTTGGGGTTAGAATCAGGCTGTGGGGAAAGGAGGGTTAGAGGGCCATGGAAGGGATGGGTTGGGGTTAGAATCAGGCTGCGGGGAAGGGAGACTTAGGGTTAGGCTGCGAGGAATGGAGGGATAGGGTCAGGCTGTGGGGAAGAGAGGGTTAGCATCAGGCTGCAGGGAAGGGAGGGTTAGAGTCATGGAAGGGGAGGGTTAGGGTCATGGAAGGGGAGGTTGGGGTAAGGACTAGGGAAAAAGTTGGGGTTAGATTTTTAACTTACCTTTTGGAGCACTGTGTTCTTCGAAGCAATCAAGCTTTTCGAAACAGGGCCGTTCTCAATGGGGACCCACACCCTTGATGACACTCTTGATGACAGGAAGGGCCTCATTTACTAAAATAGTTTTTTCTTAGCGATTATTCATCGCCAGACATCGCACTGAATTAAAAAATCACAGCATTTACTAAGCCGCGCTTTTGTCTGGCGATTAATAATCACCATCGATGTTGTTCGGCAGGCATCATTCTATCCCTTATCATGCAGATGCATATAGTACTATAAGGCAAAGCATGGCCATCTGTTTGTGGCCATTCTGAGCCTCATAGTACTATAAGCATCAGCCTGACAAGGGGTAAAATGATGCTGTGTAACGTGTAATGTTAACCCTTTTAAACCTTACTCAAAATAAGCATTACTAATGTACATGTGTAACTAATACAATTCTAAACAATAAAACAATGGGCCTAATGTGTCCGTATGTTTATTTAAACTCTAATGGAGGCCACCGTGTAGTTACTAATCCTAAGAATAATGTTTAGTGTACATGTGTGTATAAAATATATACAAGTATCGACTCACCGTTTTGCCGTCATCTGTCTTGGGATGACTTGCATGTAGTTCTTGTCATGTTGTAATCTGTTCTTAAAATATTGTGTGTAATGTGTACATAAAAAAATGAACATTTCCCCCAATAAACAGAAAATAACTACATGAATAAACAATACATTTATAAACATTTAAATAATGTAATAATTGTATTCAGTATAAAAGGGACAACACAACATTTTTACACTAAGAAAAACACATGTCAAAGCTATTAACATGTGTTTTTCAGCTAAAGTAGGAGGCGTTTTTTTTCCCATCCCTTACAGACCGCCCTAGAGGCGAATACTGAATATCAGCTTTAGTGAATCTGGTCTGGGCTATGTTTAACATGACAAAAGTCTGGACGATTTTTGGTCTGCGATGTTTGCCGTGTCAATTTTGCCTTTAGTGAATACAGTGATGTCATATTCTCTGTGAAAGTCCCAGGACTTTGGTCGATTTTAGCAAAATCGACTTTAGTAAATGAGGCCCAAAGAGCGCGACTTCATTGTGCTTGATTGTTATGTGGAGCATTTAAAAGGCTGCACATGCATACAGATCTAGAACTACTGTATACTTTCACATCTGGATAACATTTAAGGGGCTAGTTTTTGTATGGGGTGTTTAAAATTTAAGATGCATTCTTTTTTGTGTTCAAGACTGAATTAGGCCCAAACGATCCCTAAATTACATGAAGCTATAAACCAATATGTATCACACTTACCTGCCATATGTAAAGTATATAATGTGGTTTTTTGCCCACGAGGTATTTGTAGAGTATAAGATAACAGTCACCACCAAAGAAGTATCCATACCACTGCTTCTCCACTGGAACTAGCTCCAGATTCTCAATCCTCCAAACCTGAGACAACATTTAGGTCAGTACTTTATATGATATGTTCTTTTACTTGCCATAATGTACAGACTTACAGGGACCATATTCATGATAAAGGCAAGGGACCGTATTCAGACTTACGCCGGAGATCGGGCCGCAAATATACACAGCAAAGTGGCAGGTCGGAGCAGGTTACACCCACCAGAAAAAACAGTCACTTCCCTCACAACTTCAGGCCGGACCTAAACTTACACCTGCATTGACTTGCCCTATCTGGCCGCACTCACTTTCGACCTTATGTGTATTAGTTGCGTATATTACTGGCCCTAACTCTGTAAGCGCACCCACTTTCCCTCATCTGCCTCCCCCCCGCCCATTTCTATGCAAATCCTTAGGTCTGTATATTTCCGCCGCACTTAGGGTCGCATTAGTCTCCGCCCGATTCACAAGTCCGTCCCTTAGCCATTTCCGACCTTAACTTCAACGTAGATGGCATATCACTATTACTACGCATGCGCAGTTGATGAAAAAACGATCCGATACTAAAAATATGCACAGGACTTTTGTTAGAAACGGATCTCTGAATACGGCCCAAAATGTCCATGTTTTCAATGGCAATAGGTTTGTTTTTCACCTACAATCAAGATATCACCGGAGGATTTCTCATGAGCCATACTAGTTAATAGTCACTGCAGTGCTATAGGATCTGCCTAAATCTATGTCATACTATAGTCATTTCTGGATGACAATAATAAAAAAACCAAAATGTTTTACTCTGTGCATTTCAGTCAGCGATATTATTTAAATACTTTTTACTTCTTTATTTATTCTTTACTTAGATTTTACAGTATGTATAATAATCATCATCATCGAATATTTACAATAATAATATTACAATAATCATAATGTGACAGAAAGCTAGAGACTATCCTTTCAGTTGCACTGGCTGTTCATTGTGCCTCTCAAGCATTGCCAACAACTAAGTCAACTCTTATCCCTCTGGGTCAGTATCGCTAAGATGCCACAGCAGTTATTTGTTGTATTTGTGGTTTCTGCATTAGCATAATAATTATAAATCGCATAGTTAGATAATAATGCTCTCATACCTCCACAGTGCCGCTGCCATCATCCACCATGCGCTCCTGTGCAGCTATTGATGGCTTCATATGGAGTAAAGAAACATCAAATTTCTGCTGGCTGACTTTTGCTATGATACATATTGATGAAAGATTACATGTAAGGGGATATTACAGAAAATGTCATAGCACTATTCATATTACGTTTTCTAAATCCATAAAATCCATTTAATTAATGAAGTCCCAGGATGTACACCCTTTGGTAACTAGAAAACCTGCCATTGCGGTCTGCAGCAGCTAGAGGTCAGCATGTTGATGGAGTCTGCTAGAGGATACTAGTAGCCTAATAGATGTTTTCTATTTTAAGTATTAACTATTTTAACCAGGTTCTCCTGCAGTGATAATAAGCATTGAAAGTATATCAGGAAGACTCCAGGGGCTAGATTTACTAAACTGCAGAAAAGGAAAAGTGGAGATGTTGCCCATAGCAACCAATGAGATTGTAGCTCTCACTTTCCTATGACATATTAGACAATGTCAGCTAGAATTTGATGAGAGACAACTCTAATTTTCCTAACTTAACTCACTCTTAGTTGTGAATACAGTGTGTAGTTAAAAATACAGCCTTTTCAAAATCACCGTTTGGAAGACCGCCATGGCATTTAGAAAAGTAAAAATGTGTAAATCGCTGGGTTTACTAAGCGTCGCTTAATAAAAATGCCATTCAAATGCGCCTGGTGTGAGTGTCGCTTTGATGTACATACTTGTAACACATGGGTACGCTGTGCCTGCTAGTACTATATGCAGCTGTATGCTTTTTTTTGTGTAAAATCATTTTTTTTGCTTTAAAGTATAGTTATCATTTTTTTTTTCTTTATTAGTGTGGCAATTTTTTAAGATAAATCACTGATTTAGCTAATACCCTCAGCGATTTATCTTAAAAATTTGCCACACTCTCTGCCCCTGAACCCTTCAAAAATCGCCAAACATCATTGTTTATTATAAGTCGCCAGCACAAAATAAATTTGGTGATTTGGAACCCAAATTGCCAGAAAATCATGGCGATGGCAAAATCGTCCCTTAGTAAATCCAGCCCAAGGTGTTCATTGCTTACAGAGAAAGTGGTCTCTGACACTAGAGTTCTTCCAGCGTGTTGTCTACTCACCAATATGACTG
This sequence comes from Limnodynastes dumerilii, assembly GCA_011038615.1. Taxonomy (NCBI): domain Eukaryota; kingdom Metazoa; phylum Chordata; class Amphibia; order Anura; family Limnodynastidae; genus Limnodynastes; species Limnodynastes dumerilii. The sequence goes on along the minus strand of WWET01001138.1, from coordinate 363,102 downwards.
TTATGATAGGTCTTTCCCATTCCCACAGACTGATCTTTCACAGTCCATTTCTGGAACAGCTGTTTGAACATTGCAGACTCTGCGCCATCATGAACAGTTTCCACATTTGTACTTAACGGATATGATTTCATCTTTATGAATTCCTGTTAAATTCAGTACCACAACAATTAGCATTAATGAGCTCTTGGGACATACAGATACTGTAGCTATACCTTATGCCTTAGCCTGGGTGTGTGGATGACAAGAGGCTATTTGGGTTTTGCTGTTTGTAATCTCATTAGAATCGCTTACCAAAGCTTTGGACATTGCAGTTTGTTTCTCAGCCTTTGTAGCTCCTTTACCCTTCCAAACATATATTTTGGTTCCACCTTGGTCTAAAATGTAAGAGTCCTGAAAAGGCAACAAGGAAAAATGCATGAAATGCACTTGCTTCATCTGAGCCACAAATACAACTCTTTCTTGGATGTTCTTGGATGTAAAATGCAAATGGAAAATATCTCCTATTTCCGCAGACAGATAATTTACTGAACTATCCTATAAACAACAAGAATAAAGCATTCAGAGAATATAATCCCGTAAATGAATTACACCAATGTATTATTCATTCCAGACCGGATTCACAGACAGATCCGCACCTAACTCAGCTGTCCTGCCCCCATCCCGCAGCCCTTCATAGGTACCTTATGACACTTACCTTAACCATCCATGCAATATCCGCATGGACATTGCCACTACCCACCTCCCCCTGCCCTCCCCGGCTAATCTAAATACCTCCCCCTCCCACTTTTTCCCAAGACCTCCCGAGGCGGCGTTATGCCACCTATTTTTACCTAAAATACCGAACTGGTACGTAGATTGCGTAAAGGACCTACTATGCATGCGCAGTAGGTCCTTTACTACAGATACGCACCTAAGTAGCAACTGCTTCTTAGGTGTGAATCCGGCCCTCCAATAGTAAACTCTCCTCCCTACCTATGTTTTTACCTGATGATTCAGAGCTTCCTGGACGAGTGGGCGTGTTGAGACCTCTCTCACCTCCATAGTTCCACCAGCATCTGAAACACTAACATGGGAAAGAAAGACTCAATGATATATAGTCAAAGATTCAAAGATAAATAGGCGATGACTATTTAACCATGTGTGTCGCATATCTCATCTCTGGCCCATATGCTGATGCAGGCAAGGGTGTAATGTGACAGGCTTGGGCCCCATAGGTATCAGACCCTCCAACATGACCCATTCCATTAGGCACAAAATATTCTGCTTCTGAGCACCCAACAATCAGAAACTATGGTAACCACCAGTGTTGAAGAGAAGCATGAATTAATTAATTAAAACCAGATGAGTGACAGTTAGAAGCTGCGGAGTGGAACATTTTGTACCCTGTGGAATAGGTTGGAAAGTCTGAGGTACTGAGGTGGGATTGAGCGGGACCATCTGTGTACAAGAGGTTGACAGCTTAAACCAACGCTTGGCACTCCATGTATGAGTGCACCCTTCACATTGTAACACGGATTGTCCAGATTCAGATTTACACCTTTGTAACCAGTTACTTCTCACTCTGGATTCCGATTTGTCCACTATGCTAGTCTGTAGCCTCAGTATCCTAACTTGCAGACGCAGTGCTTTTTTTGTCATTGAATACACCGGAATGGAGTTCTTGCACCTTTTTTCGACCAATTTTCCAAGTTTTAAAAGGTTTGGCGGAAAAATCATTAAACCGGTGCATGCTTGCTGCTTGTGTGTCGAGTCCAAAGCATGCTTCGTCCGCAATGGTTGTGATGGCACTGCTCGGCTTGTGGCGCTGCTTGGCTTGTGATTGGTGGTGTGGTCACATGTGAGTTGGTGTGAGTTCCAGCACCTTTTTTCTTCCAAAAAAGCAATGTGTAGACCCGAGAAAAAATATTTTGCAATGTGAGGGGTGTAAATTAATTTGAATTATTTTGCATACAGGGAAAATCTTTAACAAATAGAGCAAGTCACCAGGTGCTAATTAAAGTGTTTGTAAAAAGAAAAACGATTTATTAGGGGAATAGAATATCCCAGCCTCCAATATCTCTAAAATAGTCCCCTAATAAATAGTTTTCCTTTTTCCAAACACTTTAGCACCCGGTGACTTGCTCTATTTGTACACTATTTGTACACTATTAAAAGGGTTGTGGGAATACCCCTTCTATACCTGTGGCAGCTTTTTGAAAGTGTTTTGGCAGCGCTACTTTTGTTTCCCCCACCCTGTTCTTTTACTTCTCTATAGGGAAAATCGTTTGCTTTTGCACATAGAACTCACATACTGCATTAGTTTCTTATTTAATTTATAAATTAGAGTTGAATAAGGAAACATCATCTCTCAACTCTTATTCTGTTTTCACAGTTTAAATTTGCCTTCTCTTGCGTTCAATGTTGTATTGCTCTGGTCTACACCTGTTTTGCCCTTACTCTTACAGTCTGGTTCAGCCTGTTATTTAGATGGCATGGGAACAGAACACTCTTTTTCATATTAGCCCAAACACTTATGTAACAGTAAAAAAAAATAAACATTTTAATAATAACTTAGAATATCTGGTTATGTATGAAATATCTGCCATATATCAGCACCAGACATCCTCATTTTTGGGAGAAAATACATTTCTAACTTTCCAATAAAAAAACATAACAGTAAATATTGTTGACTTAGGATCCAGAATTAATAGCATATTCCGTACATTAGTACATTGTGTGCACAGAATTTGCTGTCCATAATTCTGTACAATGGAGAACAGGGCACTCCACCTGGACCCTACCCTTAAGCCCCTACTGTACAATTTACATACCTATGCCCACCCAACGTTTCTCATATGCACAATGACTCCCACCCCCCCCCATGGAGTAAAGCATCGAGTGGCTGTGCCTCATTGCCAGCTTTTTGGTACTATATGTGCGCAGTAGCAATTCCAGCTGACTCTTGTACATAGTGCACATAAGTCAGCTGGTTTTCTTAAGTCTGGATCCGACCCTTAATCCATTATTCTTTTCCAGGACCACTCTCACACACATACAAGCATGCTAGTGGACACGCATGTTACTTACTGGTATAAAGTGATGTTAGATTTTTGTACTTGATCAGCCACTTCATCAGTACTACCCGGTGGAAATTTAACAATTCTCTCACCAAGTGTGTTTATTAAAAGTTTCATTAAATCTGGAAATTCATTCTCTTTATCTCCTTCAATCACAGCGATCTCCATCCGGCCTCCTCTTTCTCGATCACGTATATCTTTAGCCAACACCATTCCCTAGTGAAAATGAACATACTGTAACTGAACATAACTTATCACAGTGTTGCGTGTGTAATACAGTTTCTATGGCACACAGATGAGATATCAGCCTGTTCATGCACCAGAAACATTGACATAGGTCCGGATTCACAGTTACGTAGTTTTCTAAAGACCGCGCTTACGCAATCTACGTACAGAAATGGTGCGTAGATAGTGTAAATAAGCTACTACACATGCATAGTAGATCAATTCTTAAAACAACGTACGTAAGACGAAAACTACGTAACTGTAAATCCGGACCATACTTAGGTCATAAAAATATCAACACTGAATAACAGTTCAACCTACAAAATCATCAGTGTGGAAACAACAAAAAAGAAATGTATTATGTTACAACATATTTTTTTGCAATATATTTCATATTATATATACTGAAAACTTTGTGTGTCAAATAGAAAGCTCCCAAAGGCACGTGTCAGAGAGCAGGCTGTCCAAAGGGGAATGCAATTAGTGCATTTCACCACCCCTTTATACTGGTTTTGAATGCAGCTGCTAGACTAATTTCCCTTGCAAAGTCATATTTACATTGATTGCTTTCTACTAACATACATAGGGTTCTCTTTATATAGGACTTCATTTTTAAATGAATGAAGCTGATCCAGGCTCACTTTTCCTTGCAGCGAGCCTGGAAGCTGCCTCCATTTAAGTTACTAAAACTTAACTACCCTGCGAGGTCCCGCAATGATCTCTGGGTTCATCACAGGAGACTGCATTCATAGAGTCCTGATATGAAAAACTGGTGTCTTCTTATCAGGACTCTGAAATCTCTGAAATCATCAGAGTCGCACACATCTCTCGGAGAGGTAAGTTTTGCTTTTTTTCTTATTTTTTTTTTTTTACAGTTATTGTTTTTTACATGTATTTATTTTTTAAGCTTACATTTAATTGAAAAAACCCCCACTTTTTTTACATTTCTTTTTCACTTTCCACACTTTGGTACACTTTTATTCCAGTGGTCTCCCCATACATGCCCCCCTTTTCCTCCCCCATTAACAGCTATTAGGGGAAGGAAAAGAGGGGTATATGGGGAGATCGCTGGAATACTTACCCCTAACGCCAGCCTGAGCCATTAATGAAAGTGAACCAGCACATGTCTCTTTCTCCGGTCACAACCTTATCCTCTTCACTCTGACCAGGATGTGACCCTCTCATTCATTATTACCATTCTCAGCAGGGGCATCACAACATTTTTGTTCGGGGGGGAGCAACAATTTAGCCCTCTTCTTAGTGTCCCCCCCTCTCCCCTTTGTGTGCCCCCCCCAGATGGGAGAGAGCTTCTGCGGAGGAGAGGAGACACTGACAGAGCCTTGGCACTGTCTCTGTTCAGTCTTTGGCAGGCAATATTCCCCCCCCCACACTCCCCATATTTTGGGGTAGCGAGAGTAGTGCACCACCAGCATCTCTGAACACACACCAACCCCACTGTGCACCAGGATCACATAACCTCTCCTTCAAACATTACAAAGCTTGCAGATAGGACCCTTTTCTTTAGTTAGTCTGCTTCTGCCTAGTCTTAATTTCCTACTGTGTTTTTTCTCCAAGTGTTAAAGTCTCCAGATTTTATATAATTCAATATTAATCAATAACAGGAATTATTTTTTTTAAGTTTTGAATATAAGGTTGTTTTTTTTATAGTTTATAGCTAAACATATGTTTTTATGTGTTATAAAACACTGGCTATGCATCACAGTGATAGCAGAAATATACAAATACCTTGATTCTCTCTGCATTGTTGCTGTTAGGGCCATTCCACTGAATGATAATTTTGCCAAGGTCCACTAAAAACACATCACCAAGGTTAAAACTGAGCCAGCTGAACTCCACCTGTAAATACAGCAGATGAAGGTACCATGATGCTACAGGCATGAGTGATGGACTAAAGCAGCCAATAAGAAGTTAGCATAAGAGACACAGGCACTGCTAGTGAGATATTACATACACGTCATCATTATGGATGAAGATAAATAGGCACACACAGTTATACCGCTTTCATATCACCACCCTTGAAAAACCTGGGATTTTCAACTCAGGTTTTTGCTGGGCAAAATGCTGTGTAAAAAAGTAAAAAATAAAAGTTGTGTTATAAGTCCACCTATAATCCGTGAAATTCCCACTGATCCTTTCAGATGTGCCATGAATTTCCCGGGACTGCTCTGGCAAGCAACTGTCAATCAGCCAAAGAGGAGCTCTTACTGGCTGAAAAAATCTACGGGACTTTTAATAAAGAGGACCTGAAAGAAGACAGGCGGCATTTTGCAGTACTTATAGGTCTCCTTTCTGGTCCGGCTGCATGCAGTTTCGCTTTTCGTCACTATGAATATTGTCTCCTTTCTGGTCTGCCCGCAGGTGGACCAGAAAGCGGTTCATACAAGTAATAAATGCATAGCAATAGTAAAGAAATCTGTCCAATCAGTTGTCTTTGTGAAGGACAACACAGGACCTATCACACTGACACCAGTCCTGTGTCAGACCTGGGGAAAACCCTTATTTTTTTCCCAGGTCTGTATCCTGGGTCACTATACCCGGGTCACTGAAAAAGTAACGTTTCACATCACCACCAAATACCTGGGTGTTTGCTGTATGTGTGACTGCACCAGCCAGCTGGAACTCCTCATTGACCTTGCATTAATACACGGTCATGGTTTTTTGGAGGGTTTCTTGCTTATGGATAAAAGTTATTAATGAAAACATAACACAAGAAATGCTATGCACGCATCAAGCTAAATGATTGCACAGGGTATAGGCTCATAAATGAAGGTTAAAGATTTGTTTTAATTAAATTATGATGCTCTTTTTCCTTTTGATGCATACAAAAGAAAAAAGAGCATCATATAGGTAGGATCTAGCAATAAAACTACACATTTTTTCCAGTAATATATGGCCTGTCCATGGAATTGGTATTGGTGCCATGTATAAGCTATGATTAACTGTGACTTGCTTTATTTCTTCTTGTTCTTATTTGTTGGTTTGTATTTGAGTATATCCGTCCTCGGAGCTGTTAGCTTTTATACCTGGATGAGAATGTTGGATTTCAAAGGTAATTTAATCCTGTTTGAAGCACAGGTGTCAGTGTAGCACCCTTGCAGATAGATGCAGGCTTAAAAATATAGGGCCGTGTTCAGACTTCCGTGGTGCAATGAGAGCGCAAATATACGCATGGGCGGAGCAAGTAACACCCACCAAAACCCCAGTCACTCCCCTTGCTAATCTGTACCCACAAAGACTTCTGCTTCCATAGACCAGCTGTAACTTTCCGTGGCCTTTTCTGAGCGTATGTGTCCTCCGCCTGTGCGTATATATATAATCGCGCTCACTTCTCTTCATTTAAATTCTTCCTCCCGCCCATTTCTATGTAAATTCCTCCGTGCGTATTTTTACATGGGAGATCCGTGCGTATTTACCACGTGCGATTTACAAGTCCGTCCGTGAGGCACTTCCGTACATGTACATGAACTTCGTAAATAAAGTTTTAATAGTGCCCTAAGCAACATATTACACATTTTTTTTTTAGGATTTAGATATAGAATAAAACAATAATTAT
>WWET01001138.1:328489-343921 GCA_011038615.1 Limnodynastes dumerilii | reverse complement strand
AAGGATAAGGTTGGGGTGAGGAGGGGAGGGGAGGGGAGGATTAGGGAAAGGATTATGATAAGGGTTGGGGTAACATTCATAGTCGCCATTTCGTCGATCGATTGCTTCTCCTCTGCCAGGTAGAAGCAATCAATTTGCCAGCCAGTTCACAACTGGCTGGGAGAAAACGGCCCTTTCAAAAAAAGGGCCAATCACAGCGCGAATTTTGCATTTGCAGTCTAGATTCATTTCTGATTTTTTTTTATAGGGCAATCGATTGTTATGCATTGCTATGCACAGAAGAACTGCCGCATGTAGATTACTGTCAATTGAACAGAGAGATAAATAAGATGAGCACGCAAGAGATAATAAACAAACTGAGTTTGACAATACTGACTGATGTCAAAGAATAAATACAAAGATTATACTACCCAAAATATGCAACACTGTCAAGGGACCATATTAAGACTTAAGAGGGCTTTAAGAATGCACGGAATGGCAAAAGTCTGCACTTATGTGGCAAGTGCACTCCCATGACTTCCACGTCCATATTTTTACCTTAACTTCTCTGTGCGTATCTTTGTGCGGACGCAGTGAATGTACATGCGGAAGTGCCTAACCCAGACCATACTGTGCAATGTAAAAGTGTATGATCCAGAGAGTAAGTCCACAGGGCTGGAAAGACATAGAGTGACGCTGGACTGGACCAAGGGAGAGGGTGTCCTGGATTGGGCTTGTTTTGGGCTTGTTTTTAATGTCTCGGTGGCTTGTTTTATGTTTCAGAGTTGGCAACACTGGTAAACACTCACACAACGCTATGATCAGTGCAATGGCGTGTAACAACATTTGGTTTAGCTGATATTTACTTATTATTTGGAAACTGTGTTGATATTTGTCCTATCCGTTTATTTATGTTGTTGGATTTGAATACAGAGACAGTGTCAGCATCTGCAGTATGTAAATGGCTGTTACATGGTTTGCATAGATCTCACACTTCCAATTAACTACAGCAAATCCCCAGCCCGCTCACAGAATCTTTTCCAATGGTTTCAGCCAGTAACTACTATGAGCACAGCTTCTATGGGGCCCATGGTGACTGTGGGTGCTCACGGTGGATTCACTTCCACAAGACCTGCAATTACAAGATCTGCTCTCCAAATAATAATAAACCATCTGCAGATTAAGGGCCGGATTCACAGAGTGGAGTTGAGTTGGTAATAGACCAATAGGGTAATAGGGTAGTAGGGTTGGACCTAAAAAAGTATATTTCATTTTGTAGGCTTCTTCTTTTATGGAAAACCACGTGTGTTTATTTGTAGTTCTATTTGTGCGCAAATGATAATATTTTTCTCTTGGGTTTTAGGTCCAAGTTTTTTGATATTACTAAATAGGTTTAATGTTGATGGTGTGTTGTAAGGTCTTTTGACCCTCTTCACCAGTCTGAGGCTATTGGGAAGCCCTTTATGACACCTTATGTAGGCAGAGTGTCAAGCTGGTCACCATGAACATGAGGCACTTGCGATTCCATTGCTCTCACAGCTCCGAGATCACTCCCCTCACACCCACAGACTTACAATCATTGGACCTTACCTTAAAACTGAAATGTGGACAGGTCAGAAGTCTGGATAGAACGTAAGGAGCTTTATACACCCGTATGACTGGATGATTGACGTGTACTAGGAATGCAGTAGGTGCACATGCGTGTTAGCTAATTGCGAGCATGTTACGCTTGCTGCAAGCTGAAAGCACCCACTATGTTGCAGCCTGGAGCCAGTCCAATGTTTTTATGTCTAGGACATAGGTGTCATAAAATTTGCTACTGTTAAACTGACATGATTTATCCAATAGGCCATTTCTATCCATTATTAGGGTATGATCCAGCAGTTTTGTATAGTCAGATACATATACCCATAATATCTTACACAGATCCAGGAGTGAATGCGTTTTTACGCTCGGCGCAGTCGTAAAAACGCTATTTTCCCTGTTCTGCGCATGTGCGCTCCAAATATTATGACCAGAAACTCTGAACGTACTTATGAGACTAAAGTCCACAGTGTAACTACGAATGAAGGGGCGAGCCAGCTATACAACTCCCGATATTACGCTTCAGGGGCGGGGTGAGGCATGTAAATCATACAGTATGGGCGTGCTAAGCGCCGTAACTACGCATGGAGCCTACGGACGCCCGCGGTTGTGCTCAGAAAAGTTAGGGTAGGGTTTGGTCAGCGTAAGACGTCATAAATATGGACGACCAAGGGGAGTGCCTAGGGTAATGCATAGTAGGGACGCTGGCGTATATACACTACGCACAAGGGTGTATTATTTGCGTAGGTCTGGATCAGGCCCTATGTGACTATGGATGTCACTGGAGTGATAGAGAAATTAGGAGACTCCAATGGGCATTAATCGTATAGGAATAGATCCAGGCTTATGCAAACTGCTTGTTATCCATCTGCAAGAAGTGGAAAAAGACTGCATTTTGTGTGGGTGCACACGCAGGGGCTGTGCTTCTAGTCTGGATATGAATCCTCCTGAACCATACTTAAAATCTATCCAATGCTGGGGGTGGAGCAGAGCGGGATGTGTTTGGTGTGTATGCTAGGTAAGTAGGTATTACATTTTACAGTAAGGACATGTTAGGGCCTTATACCCCATTTTAAGTGAGGACAACACTGAAAATTTAAGATGAGCTCTTGGATTTGGAGTGGATTTTGGAATGGTTTCCCCTTACACACAGAAGGCTGGATACGTCAGGGATCCAACATGAAAGCTCAGAGTGTAGTGGTATCATAAGTCTGGATCCAGCCCGTATTTATCATATTGTAAAGTGCTGTGTATTACAACAACTCAACACAAAGGGGCTGTGTTGTCGGGAGGTCAGTATTCCATTACACCTTATTGTGGAGAAGGGTTCTGAGTTACATAAAAAGACAGTAATGTCATTCTTAGGGTTACATCTCCTGGCAGATTTGTTAACACTTTCCTAGCTGAAATACACTTTGTACGTCCCTATATTGCAAGTATAGTGAAGGATGAAAAGAACTTTCACATTTCACAGTGAAATGTGCAATGGAATTACTGTCAGTTACAAGCAATGAGTGGAGGAGCCATGGCACTTTCTGACAGTAATCAAATGTTAATGTAGTTTACATATAATAATGACTATTTATGAACAGCATGAGCCTAAGTTATGTAATGTACTATAACTAAGAACCTTTTAAACTGCATTAGAGCTTCTAAATTTAGATACCGCCAATACCACCAATTGTGCACCATAATTGCATTATACGATGCAGTCAGAATCACGGCCGCGCAGATCATCTGGCTTCCAATTATGATTTTCTAAACCTACACAGATCACCAAGTCAATGCAAGGCTATGGAGGGCTCTGCTTGTCACCATACACCTACATGTAATGTCATCAGACAGATTGTCCCTGTGCTGGACAAAGACAGGTCTTATCAGGAACACAATATAACAATGGTATGCAATAAAATCATCTCAATGTTATATATAAAGCACACATTCAGATACATGCAGACGAGACGGCCATTATGAAACAGTGTAATCTGATGGTAGTGAATGGAATCATTATATACAGTATATACTAGAGAAACATTACTACTTACTTACTTGATGAGCCAGGGGCTTTGCAGAGTTAAACACAAAGCAGCTTTCCTTCCCAAGATAAAAGCCTGAATGATAACTCATGAACATCACTAACAATGCCAGCAGAGGCGTACAGCTGGCACCCTACACTGCCCATTATGGGTCACACCCAGAGCCACGTGGAAAGCATTACTTTTGCAGACAGATTGCAGTGGAGGAAGTTTGTGGTGTATTACATTCATCGTCAGCCTCCTCATCGCCTGGTACCTCAGGCAGGAGATTTAACCATCAAAGCAAGCACTTGGGAGCAGACTGCTGTGCTAGACTACTGCTGAACAGTGCTAGAGAATGATATGTTCTCAGTGCACTGTAAGAGCTTGGCCACAAAAGCTACTTTTCCACTGGAGTTAGAATTATGACTACAATATATATTATCACTGAAATTGTTCTGAAAAGAAAAATCAGATCTTGGTCAAAGAAATACTTGCATTTTATGTGAACTTAACTTAACTTCTATTTTCAGATTCAAAGGAAAAAAGTTTTGGTTTTTTTTACTATTAAAAGAGCATTTATTCAAATGAGAAATATTTCTATTGATTAATATATTTATTATTACTTTTCTGTCCTCTGCTTTGAGTGAAAGGAAGAACTTTGGGAAGCTGAACAATCATAAACAGGGTGGCGGACAAACAAAAAAAGATTAATATAACTTATTAACTAGTCACAACATCTCCCGTAATGATAAATAGAGGTGCCCATGGCAATCAATTAAAAGCAAGGTACCCATAGCAATCATACGAATTGATTGGTTACTAGAATGAACTAGATCAGTGATAGCTAGAATCTGATTGGTTGATATCAGTAATCCATTCAGATTCACAAATTTGAGTATACACTAAAGTCATTATTTATTTATTTATTTATTTATTTGTTCATTCATTTTATAGTGCCATCAGATTATGTAATGCTTTAAAAATTTTACATGCTTCTTTTTTCTTCTTTTTTTTTTTTTTTTTTTTTTAAACAGCCAATAGACTAGTTGCACAGGTCTCTTTCATAGATTGATAGGAGGCAAGGCCAATCAGTGTAGAGACTGGTAAGACCCCATGCAGCCAATCAGTTGCAAGAGCCTCCTGTCAATCCTCACAGCACCTCCCTAGCAGGAGACTCTGTCATGACTCTAATATTGGGACCTTTACCTAGTAGGAAATTGTCCCTTTTTAGGCCCACCTCCTGCTGAGACAGATAATCTGCATAGTGTATGATCAGTTTAAAACTGGGCATACACTAGGACGATTATCAGTCCCAGCAGGGGAAATCCATACACCTCCTCTTCTGGGACCGATAATCCTAGCAGGAGAGGGGGGGCAGGGCTAGTACTATGCTGCTCTTGTAGCTACTGCGGTTATTGTAGGCAGTATAAGAATCAGCCGAAGCCGCGCTTCACACAGCACAGTTTTGGCTGATCCCTGTCTGTACTACTCCCTGCAATAGCCACTGCTGCATATCTATGTACTATGCTGCTCTGACAGCTTTAAAGTATACTTTCACAGCTGTCAGAGCAGCTTTGTACATAGGCACAGCTGTCAGAGCAGCATAGTACATAGATATACAGCAGCAGCTTTGAAGAATACAGAGCCATTCAGCTTGCTCCTGATTTAAATCAAACATGTCAAAAGATCAAATAATCACACCAGAGCGTTTCTGGTGCGTTTATTTGTTGTTTCAAAAACTGATCCTGGCCTTACACTAGAGCGATTATTCGCCCGATTACAGTCCACACCACTGTATAACACTGTGAGGCCACTAAGACCCTTAAAAGGGATTTGTCCAAAAAGCTTAATTTTCCTCTCCTGGCATCTAATATTACTAAGTTATTTTCTGTAACAACAAAAACATTCCATTATTTATCTATTATCTATTATTTTTCTAAGGCAGAAGTACAATAAGCTAAAATTTCAGTATTTTGTTCAATCAGCACATTGTTGCTTTTGTCTTTCACACATGTTACCATACTAACAGCTACTTATCATGTCAGGCTGTACACTAGTGTTGTTTATATGCAGTGTGTAACAATGCCCCACTGTATCTGCCTGTATATGAACACAATGCTGAACATTATGACATCACAGGTCTCATGCAGAGCATTCACCCAGACCAAGCGGTTTATCACTTTGTTTGTGGCAGGAGAAACTTGCTGGACAGTAGCACGCTGATTCACAGAAAAAGGAGTACATTTGTACCATGTAGAACTGCAGGTGGATGCAAACTAAAATCAGGGTTGCTGACTTTTAAAGGCTTCCCTCCGGGAGATCCCGGAGTGAAGCCATAGATGCATGCATGGTGGCTCAGTGAGTTGCATTTGTGTCTCACAGTGCTGAGGTCATGAGTTCAATTCCTTGACTGGGCCTTATCTGTGTGGAGTTTGTATGTTCTCCTTGTGTCTGTGTGGGTTTCCTTCCACATGCCAAATACATCTTGGTAGATGTATTTGGCTTGGCTTGTATTTGGCTGGTATTTGGCTGGTATTGGCTTAATTGGATCCTGAATAAACCCTAATGTGTATTTGTATCAGGGTTGGCAGGGGAAAGGGGGCCATTCGGCATCTATTTCTTACCTCTATGATCTCCCAGAGGGAAGAAATAGATGCCGAATGAGCCCCCCTTCCCCTGCATTGGCCCGGTCCCTATTCACGGGCCGAAATGGTAGGAGCAAAGTTCCGTGTCAATAATAATCTCAGTCCAGATCTCCCTGAGAGGTGAGTGTGCCAAGTATACTCACAAGTCCAGATATCATAGGCGGTCCAGAGACGGAGATAACTCCTTCCTGACAGCGATGGATAAAGGCGAACACCCCGGAGGCCACCCGTGGTTCGCGCTCAGAGAACCGAAGACCGCTGGACTTGTGAGTATACTAATATCTGTACTTGTGAATATACTTGGCACACTCACCTCTCAGGGAGATCTGGGCTGAGATTATTATTGACACGGAACTTTGCACCTACCATTTCAGTGTCTGCTTATTTAACTGGGCATCTGCACACTTTACCACGATTGGAACATTGCACAGTGACTTTCCTACAGGACAGCTATACGCTGCTACGGAACTTTACAGTGTTTATGTTAATCAACCTTTCAACTTCTGTTTGAAATGTTACTATTGGATTGCAACTTATTCATCTTGTGGAGTAACGTGTGCTTATTGGATATAATCATACGGATCAGAATGCCTTTGATTTTCCAGTGTCTATATTATCAGTGCCTTGCTCACATTGTCCACTTTAACGCTACATTGCACAGGAGCTCAGCTGAACACAGTTTTACATTGTTTGTTTATTGTGTGGTTTTTTAGACTTATTTAATAATTCTTTGATTATTTTGTGTCTACTAATAAATATTTAGACTTTATCTGCTGTTCGGTATTTTATATTTTTATTGGTGAATAGTATTATATCATACTTTCTACAGCGCTGTGGTTTTCTTTGCTGTTTCTTTAAACTATATGGAGGAGAAGGTAAGACTCCCGCCACCTACAGCTGCTTAGTTTCTATCATACCTACCAAAGCACCATCTTTTTTCTATGCCCAGTATCAGTTATGCGTATGCTGTTGGAGCATGCACAGTGCTGTAGTTTGACAACACCTGGAGTGCTGAATTTTGCCTGTGCCTATAACAGTCTATGCTGTTTGTAGCTCGCTGATAATATGTTTGCGAGGGGTCCATTAAGGATATTAGGGCAGATCCAGACCTACAGCCACACGTGATTTTACACTTGCCGTGAGCGTTAAAGCGCCCATTAATACTTACTGCACATGCGCGCGGCAGATGTTACGCAACGTAACAGCGTAACAGCTTCGTAACAACGCACAAAGGGGCGTGCCAGCAATGCGATACCCGTAATTACGCTTCATGGGCGGGGTGTGGCATTTAAATAGTACAGTATGGGCGTGCTAAGCGTCGTAACTACGCATGGCAACTACGGACGCAAGCTCTGGAAAGTTAGGGTAGGGTTTGGTCGGTGTAAAACGGCAACAGTAAGTACGAGCAAGGGGAGTGCCTAGGGGCGTGCATCGGAGGTACGCTGGCATAAATACGCTACACACAAGGGCGGATCATGTGCATAGGTCTGGATCTGGCCCATTATTCCAGATCCAGATTTATTTGTCAGCGGACCTCTGGCTACAAAGGTCCCTCCCGGTTATTGCTTTCCACCACCACCAGCACCCTGCCTTAACATTTACACACCGGCTGGTGCCTAAATGAATATCATACGTAAAGGCTTAGCCAAGCTCTTCTCCCCCTTCCCTGCCAGACTGAATACCTGAATGGAAATCTACGTCGAGGATCCATATCCATTCTGGAAGTCTGTAGCATGTGCACATGAATAGCATGCAGCAAAAAGCCCCAACTACTAAATCTTTAGCACTGTGCATTCCCAGAAAACAGATGCACACAAATGTGTGCAATGATGACATACAAAACCTTCCAACCAAAACATGCAGTTGTAGTCTCGCATCATCACATTAATATTAACTTTTACACCTAATGTAAATGCCCAGCTGCACATCAGACCCCCAGTTTCATCAAAAGAGAAATAAAACCCTCTGAACTCACCTTGAAGTAACCTGCTTCCCCTGTTGGTCAGCACAAAGAACAGGAGACACTACCCACTCTCCACCACCATAAAGAACAGGCTGTCCAGTGGAAAATACAAGCAGATCTTTCTCTTTCTCAATAATAAAGTGTTTGACTTTTGTCAAGAGGATGACTGTTCATTACATTTGCCTGTGTTTGCATTGACCTATCTCTTCCAGTGTATTTGGCCAATCACAGATCAGATGGGCTACTCACCCTGTAAACTCAAATGAGAGGAAAATCATGTTTGTCTATATTCAAACAACGGCAGACAGAGGTCCTCTGTCCTCTCGCATTTCTCTGCTGCCTGCTCGTAGTCTCACATCTTACATCCTACCAAGATTGATTTTTCTAAAGTGCACATTTTAGCCAATCAATAATTCATGATGAGAAATACAAATGACCGGCATTCTATTTGCGGAGAGAACTGAAATACACTTTGTTTCTCTTATATTCCAGAAGTAAAATTGGAATGACAATGCTTTGCAAGCAGCACCATATTGTTGCTTTCATCTTTTGTAGCAATTTGCATATGCTGTTTGATTGCAATTTAGTCATGATCAAAGAGCACCGTACACAGCTGATGTTATAAATGACAGTACACAAGCTCTTGTACGCTTGTAGTTTGTGGCCTTGGTAAGCTCTGGACCAGTGCCAGACCTCTAGTTTGTCCACCTTTGGAAGGATGGTATTTCTACCAATGTAACTATATATTATAATCTTTGTCATTTAAGCAACTCACTCCTCTGCATTGTTTTTGATAGGGAAATTTCATTACAGATAACTATCTTTTATACAAACGTTTCTTATTTGTTACTTAGTATATATGGTATATAATTAATGCCATGGCTTAGCAGCATAGTGGTACCACATTTAATTCTCACTTCTTTCGAGCTGCACTTAATCTGTGCAATGACATCCATCACCCAATAACACTTTCCTCTAGCACCTGCACTTCCATGGGCTCCCTTAATATTCATCAGTTCTTTAGACAAGCTTACCAAACTACTAATCCTCTCTCAATAGATTTCTACCCCAATAATGACCTCTGTGCTTTCAATATTCCTTCCGTTTACATGGTTTACATAGACCCTACACATTCATATCCATTTAGCTCTCAGTCCTAACTGGTTCATACAGACCACTTATCTCTTTTACATTGCAACCTGGCTGGTTCCTTTATTCAGTATGCAGCACGCTGTCCTCTATATTGTAAGCTTGTGAGCAGGACCCTCTTACATCTCCATCATTTTGTAGCTGCCCGATTCTGTTTTTCTAGAAACAAATCTGCTGTTGCTCTATCAAATTTTTTATTTTTATTTTTTAATAAAATGGTAATAATAATAATAATAATAATAATTAAAAAAAAAACTGGTAAGAATTATACTTGAATTTGCAAGTTTGAAATTCCAAGTTTTTTCTCCTCTTTACATAAAATACCATATAATATGCAGTAAGAAACCAATTCTTACACCTTTCTAACTAGCCTGGTTTTTGGAGAACACCTATATGCTACCATTTGAATATGTCAGATTTGGCTATGCATTTGTCATCAAACAAGCAAATGATTTTCCTGTTTCATTGTCATTCTGAATAACTGAATCATTGTGTGTGGGAAGATACTATGGCACAGGAATCCTCTTAATGGTCCTGTATGCACATAATGACAGGTAAAGTCACCTGTTACTTTATGTACTTTCTTTCTCCCTCTCCCTCTCTCTCCTCTCTCCTCTCTCCTCTCCCTCTCCCTCTCCCTCTCTCTCTCCACATACATCTTTCTCTATATGTGTGTTCTCTCCTCTCTCCTCTCCCTCTCCCTCTCTCTCTCCACATACATCTTTCTCTATATGTGTGTTGTCTAAACAAATTGATAAATGGATCATTGGATTTATATCTGCCATTTACGCCATATTTGAATTGAATACATCTTAAATACTGTATTTAATAAGACAAACATTGGCTAGTGAGGCACATGCCTAGGGGATGCTACTAGCAGGAGGTCCACAGAAGGAATAGAAGAAGCACAAATATTGGGAGCCCAGGCTCAGGTGCCCACCTGAAGTTCTGACTCACGGAGATTTCCAGATAGAACTTATGTATGATGGATGGAACCTATATAATCTGTCTCTAGAAGGACAGTGCAAGTTAGGAAGGGAAATTATTTAAAATATTTGATTTGAGATTTGGTGGACAGGTTCATTGGGTCCTCTTTACTCTTTACTTAAAACAAACTCACACATCTTCACCCAGCCTTTTGCATGTATGAATTTAGCAAAGGAGGCTTTTTATGATGTAGTAGTTTGTAATTAAGTTTTACACGAACCACTGATTAACATCTTTCACATTAATATGATATTTACTTTCTTTAACCAGAAATGAGATAATATTTAGGTCACACGCTGTTGCTGTGTGTTATCTGCAGCAGTTTAATATTCTGTTAGAAACATTCTTGATAGCTTTATATTTCATTACACAGAATATATCTGCACATATTTACTAGTAAGTGCAATTAACTTCTATGTACCATGCATAATCTTTTTAACAGAAAGTAAATACAAAAAGGCCTCTACTTTGAATACAGTTTGCAAATAAGCAAATAATCTGGTTCTGCAAAAATGCCTGAGTCACGTGTATAAAAGTCCACAGTCCACATCCACAGTTGTATGAATATACAGACCCCTGCAAAGTGGGACTTTTTTTAATGCACATGCTATGAACACTGGGGACCATTGGCTGGATCCAGACTGAAGTAAGTGCTTGAAATTAGTTACTTCTGGGCTAAACCATGTTGATTTCAGAGGAGTCATTATTCATCTGTTGAAAATAGTATTAGAGTTGAGACGTGATGTTTCCTATCCCAAGTCTAAATAACAGTGTGATAGTAAAGCTGGTCAGTATCTGTGTGCAGTAAGCAATTCAAAGATATATCCCTGCATGCAAAGAATACAATTAACTTGACTCCCCCCCCCTGCTATCAACATGGTTTAGCTCAGGAGTAACTACTTTCAAGCACTTACTTAAGTCTGGATCCAGCCCCATATCCATACCTCCATACGCCAGCTGAATTCCGCATGCTAAGTGTGGAATTTGGCAGATTTTCAGGCAGTGCACATGCACGTGCAAAACAGGGGTGGATTGGCTGTAGGACTTACAGGGAATTTTCCTGGTAGGCTGGTGGTCTCCTAGAAAACTAGGATGTTGAGAGCTATGGGTGATGGCCACTAAAAGGATATCTGCATAGAACAAAACTCACTAAGATGCTGCATGTATTATGGTGTGTTCACTAGGTTGCTGTATATTTCATGTGGTGGGCAGTAGGATGCTGTCTGCATTGTGTGGCAGTGACTACCTGCATAGTATGGAGGTCAAAACTCTTTAAGGGATTGTAACAATAATAGTCAGTAAATGTTATACTTGCTTCTAACTACTATATATAAAATTTTTACATAACACTTTTTCTTCTGCTTAATTGGTTCTATAGAACCCTGCCTTATATCATATATTTATACTGCTTTCATTAAAGTTCTTTATTCTGTACTAATCAAGTCTATATATTTATTTGGCCAAGCTTATAATTGATCCCTTCCACATGTGGCCTCTTGCAGAGTTTTTCCAATTCGCCCCTGGTACCAAATGTTACGGTATGGAAATCCAGGTGTACGGTAACCAGCCTGCAGATCCGTCTGACAGACGGTGCATCTCCTCCATCACCTAAACTCTGGAAGGTGGACAGGGGGAGCATTTAAATCTTACAGCGTGGGTGTGTTTTAATGGTTCCATCAGCAGTCGTCCAGAACACTGATCCACACGGGTGACTTAAGGCTGCCTTATGTCAGCGTAAGTCACCTAAATTCTTCACAAGAGAGGGCAGTGACAGCGGAGTTTACTTCCTTCTTCCCTGTGGACACACAGACCTCCATGATTGCCTATAAACGCACAGAGGTAAGGATTCAGTCCTTGGTTCAGTGTATGATCCGCTTGATGCTGCAATGTGAATGTTAGGGTTTCTGATGGGTTACGGTTGTGGTCGCAGGTGGGTTTACAATTTTTTAAAATGCTGTATGGATGTGTTAAACAAATAGCTTTAATGGTAAACTGTCATTTTTAGATCAGATACGAAACACAACTACAAAGAAAAGTGAAAAATATGTGACTGTATTCAAGTAAAACAGTGCAGCTGATCCAGCACCAATGACATTATTTACAACTTATAATGTATTGGCTGGAAATTATGTGACTGAACCATTATAAAACCACCTGTTATGTAGGAACTGATGAAAGTACTTCAAAAATTAAATTACATTGCATAAATGTCAAATTTAATTCCTTTCCCACTAAATTCATTTGACTGCAGAGTGCTTACTAAAACGAGTGATATAGGTTCTAGAATATCATTTAAATTGAAAAAGATAACAAACATAAATGCTGATGTCCTTTCTGATAGTAATGAGGGTGATGATGATGATGATGTAGGTGGTGTTACATGAATTAATTAACACCTGCAGAAATTTCAATGACAAGAGATGAGATACCAGCACTGGGGGCCAACCCCTGCTGCCAGTTACCTGCCTAAAGAGTGAGGAAAAAAACAACAACATTTAGTACCAAAGAAGAGTTCAAATTCCTTTCTAAGACCTTCACTATCTCTTCAGAAGTCTATAAAGGCAAAATGTAGCACAGCCAATGTACTTGCATGTAAGAGGACAAGACACTGTGACAAAGGGCCTGATCCAGACCTACGCCCGCGAGCGTAGCGTATGATCGCCCGGGCGTATAAACTTTCACGCCCATGACACTCCCATTGATTGTACCGACTTACGGCGGCTGAACCCTACCCTAACTTTTTCACACGTCCATGGCAATTTTCGTACCGATACGCTGGTCGTACGGGGCTTAGCACGCCCATACTGTACAATTTAAATGGCTATCCCCGCCTCTGTGTAGTGACTATCGTCGTAGAAAACGCACGCCCCTTGTGCGAAAAATACGCTCAAAATACGCTCGCTGTACGCTCATGTCCTTCGGAGGACCGGAAGTTGTCATACTGCACAGGCGCAGTGCGTTTTTTCTCCCGTTTTTACGCTCCCGACCGGCGTACGATCGCTTGCGGCCGTAGGTCTGGATCAGGCCCAAAGACACAGAAAGTAGATAGACTATGATATGAGAAGAGATACCCAGGGTATGCTACAACATGGCTTTGATGACTTGAATACCTGCAGACACCTTAGTACCTTTCAATTTCTAGCTGACCCATTACGCCTCCTTGTCTGTCTGTGCCTGTCCCCTCACTGTCTTTTTACAAATTCTTATTGCTTTAGTTAAATGACTGAGCATTTCAGAACTGTATTCAGTGAATTGGAACACACATAGAGCTAGATTTACTAAACTGCGGAAAAGGAAGAGGAGATGTTGCACATAGCAGCTTCTAGCTAAAATCCTCTGGAATGTAATAGGAAATTGAGAGCTAGAATCTGTTGCTATGGACAACATCTCCACCTTTCCTTTTCTGCAGTTTAGTGAATCTAGCTCCTACTCTGCTTAGAAGTCTTATAACATATTTGTCCCCTTCTATATTCATTCTTTGAGTTTGACTGTAAAACTTCATTGAAAGCTAAATATAAAATCTATAAAAAAAAAAAACAATTGAAAAAAGCAGCACGTCTCAGAAACCTTTACAATTGACAGAAAGATCTGCCAAGCAGACACAGCTGACGGTATATCTGGAAAAGTCTTACAGAGACATCAAATAAGTAATAAGTAAAGGTTTCATTTGTAGAGTTCAGAGGCCTAGAGGTAGGGAGAAAGTCCAGATCCCTCCAAGAGGAAAAGGAGGAGAAAAGAACCGGTGATAATAATTGTTATGTGTTATGTTTCCTATCTTTTTCTATTGTCCAAGTTTTTGATGCAGCCTGTCTTCTTTCAGGTCCTCTTTTTTTAAAAGTCCCGCAGTTTATTAAAAAAGCGCCCTTCATTTTTTCAGCCAATAAGAGCTCCTCTTTAGGCTGATTGACAGTTGCTTGCCAGGGCAGTCCCGGGAAATTCATGGCACATGTGAAAGGGTCAGACAAGGAAATTTCCCGGGATTTTGTGGCCTTATAATAAATCAATTCGCCAAGGAAAAACCCGGGTTGAAAATCATGTTTTTTTTCAAGGGTGGTGATGTGAAAGCGTTATTATAGGGCACATTATTGGTATGATTTTCTACATCATAATTTTTGTAATGGTTTCCAGCAATTTATGTTATCACCTCATCTTCTAAAAACATAGAGGAGTATTTTCTTCTCATCCATATCACCTGTTCTAAATGCATTATATTAATATTAATTGTTAAGGCTTCTGAAGCTTTTTTTCATTTCTTGACACTAGCAGAGTGTAACTTTGACACCGTCACTGTACAACTACATTGTAATTGAATGTTATGTTACAGTATTTCTATTGTGAACGTGCTAAACAGTGCTGCTTTCACATAATCTTTTCCCACTACAATATCATATTGTAATTGTTCTATACCTCTTAATTTCAAGATGACTTTTCTCTCACTGCAATATCCTTATCAGATATACAATTTGTAATGCACAAGAGGGGTGTGTGGGTGTGTGTCAGTGTGTGTTGTAATAACGTGTGTTGTTTCATCTGTTGCAAACAGTATTAGAGTTGAGAGGTGATGTTTCCTATCCCAAGTCTAAATAACAGTGTGATAGTAAAGCTGGTCAGTATCTGTGTGCAGTAAGCAATTCAAAGATATATCCCTGCATGCAAAGAACACAATTAACTCCCCCTGCAATCAACATGGTTAAGTCTAGGAGTAACTAAGTTCAAGCACTTACTTAAGTCTAGATCCAGCCCTATGAGCATGTGCAGTACCATTATATCTGCAATGGACCACAGCCAATAGATGCTGCACTCCTTGCGTATCTGAGCTCCCTTCATGGGGGGTGTGCCCACCACCCATGCTTATTTATTTATTTATTAACAGGTTTTTATATAGCGCCCACAGATTACGTAGCGCTTTACAATGTTACAATCTTTATAACAATACTGGGGAATAACAGACAGACTGGGTGGGTAAGAGGGCCCTGCTCACAGGCTTACACTCTACAGGACAATGGGTTTGATACATAAGGGCAAGTGCTATATATCACACAATGGACCAGCCAGGGTGTATGACAAAAGTGCTCAATGCTCTGTATGCTCCAGTCACACAGCAGTG